>CM040628.1:71458125-71476724 GCA_022817965.1 Solanum lycopersicoides
AGATCTCTCGTGCACGATCTTTTACCTTTTATTTCTAATTATCATAATTAGTTTAATTGCTTACACTCCTACGAATTAGCTATGCAACCATGTGGCTCATAGTTAAGGAAACTTAACGGATTACAACAAAATTGGCGGAATTGGAGAGAAAATGTGAAAGGTTTGAAAAGAAACCCATGGTTTTAAAGCTACTAAAGGAACATCCAAGATTAAAAAAATGACATACAGCTTCTGCATTTTTACCAAAATAATCCAAAAACTTGCATGGACACATGTGTCCATAAACTAGTCACTGAAATATCAAAAAGGGAAGGGAAAGTACTCCCTTTCCCGGAGAATAACGAGGTACACCATTAGATATTCTAAAGAAGTGTAGTTATATACAGAATAGGAGAGATGTTTCACTAGTATTGCTTATACAAGAAAGCATGTTCTTATACCAGTTAAGGTGAAGCAGAAAACTTCTATTTCTTGATTCACTTTCTTGTTTACTTGGTGTTAATTTATATTTGTATCAATCCAAACAACAAATTTTAAATTTTGACAGTCAATAAATTGCTTCAGATAACTTGAATCATACCGAAGTTTGGTATTCATTCTTAAGAATTTTACCTGAGTGCACTTTATACTTTTCCCAAACATTATTGCCCAATTCTTAATTTGTATGATCACAAAACTCAGATTACAGTTCTAAAGTTGGATCCTGGATGAACACACTGAGGAAAACAATTCATTTTTCTGCTCAAATTGAATCCTGATTTAACAACCATGGGGAAGAACCATTCAAAGTGCAGAACGACATGGTAACTGGTTAAAAATGTATCTATTTCTTAAACACATGTTTTCTGAGATTGCTTTCGTCAAGTTTTAATTATATTTCTGTCAACAGATTAAAAAAAACTACTAGCAAAGAAGTCTTCATTATAGAAAAACTGACATGGACTTCGTAACTTACTCTGATCTTGAAGAACCAAGTGACATGAGTGTCTGGAAAATGGCCTCAGAAGTTCCATCAACTACGCCAACAGCCATTATCGCAGGGTGATCATCCCACTGCAAAACATAGAACAAGTTCTGCAGCATTAGATGCATATATTTACTGTCATAGGAGCTGGAGAACATCACTTACCTTTCCAAGAGATTCCCTATCTTTAGCTTCCTTGAAAAGCCTAAGACCTGCATGCACAAGCGATTCAAGACAATTGGCACAAAGAATTATGAAAGGAGAGGAAATAGACCACTTGACTATCAAAGAAACAACATAATATCAAATACAAACAAACCATTCAAGGATGCCAATATAAAGCCAATTATGTTTTTATTCGCCAAAAACTAAAATTGAATTAAGGCTAATAGAGCATGACTTGAACGTATAGTTAAAAGAAACTATAAACTGAGACCCTCAAGAAGAAAACTAAATTGCAGAATATACCTCATCAATCCACAATCCACATTAAATAGTTCCAAAATTTCCTAAGCAGATGTGAATTGGTCTATGAAGTAGGAATTACAAATGTAATTTCAGCCGTCTCAAAACACGACTATAAAATCAAAACCTACCATTCTCACAACCAAAGATTGTCCAAGGTGAGGGTGCAACAACATCAGACGTCATAGCATCTGCAACTGAGGATGAACAGACAGTCCAATCAATCGAATTCAGACGATTAGACTTGTTGGAACAATTTAACCTGTGTGCAAAACAAAATCGGAAAAATTGTAATAATGGTAATCAAGTCTTGTCATGGAGCTTAATTGGAAACATTTTTTAGAAAGGTAATACTTAATTGGAACCATTTTGCATAGTGAGAAAAGAAACTGACACTGTCCCTCGAAGTAACTCAATACTCGTATGTTCCATGATATGAAACTCTTCCCTGTTTTGTTTGTTCCAAGAAAATGACACCTTTCTATTTATAGAAACTATTTAGCTTTAAACATTCCAATGATTTATAGCCATAAATATGTCGTGGCATGTTTAAGGTACTTTTCTTATGTGCCAAAAGTCTTTCTTTCTTTCTTGAACTTCATGTTCGGTCAAACACCGCCATATGAAATGAAAAGCAGCGAATTACTTATATGTTATATCCTGAGCAAAGAAAAAAGGTAATGTACCAACTAAATGTACCTCAAAGACTGTGAACCACTGCTTGAAAAATCAACTTCCTTTCCTCTGTTCACGTCTGCCTAAATTTACTCATTATTGTGAGTTACCAACGAGGAACAATAAAACAGCTCATATTGACCAGTATGTACCTTTAAAGCTGCTTCCTGAACTGCCTGGATCCACCTTGCAGCTTCCTCGGGACTGCTTGCTCCTAACTGTCATTCATAGATTTCATTTATTCACCTGTTGCCCAGAAAAAAACAAAAACTAAATGGAGGGGATGATTTCCGTACCTTCAGCTGATCATTATGATTTGAGGTGTTATAAAGTGTGAAAATGAAAAAGACCTGGAAAATTATAGGAGCAAGTTTCAGCAGAAAGTCTAAAGAGACAAGTGCATTTAATCAGAATAATACAGCGAGAGCAAAAATAGTCTCCGCCATGAAGTGAAACTGGGACTGAGATCATACTTTTCTTTGAATGCTCTCTCTGCCATTGTCTGTTACACGAATGCAGGAATCAACAACTGCACTTCTAATAGGATCCTAACAAAAGAGTCACACAACACATTGCAATGAGTACAGGTAACATGGCAAATGTGTAATTCCAAGGAGTGAAAGGCAGAAGAACTTCATAAACAGACATATCTCCCACTTAAGGACCTCAAAACCCTTTAATATCAAAATAAAAAGCACATGAATCAGAGCCTGCCACTTACAATACAACTATTTACAGAAACACAACAAATTACTGAATATTAGTTTAAACTCAACCAATTCACACAAACTTCCAGATATCTTCCAATCAATAACCAGTCAGGTGCTGATTAACGTGTGAAGTGCAAAACACTTGACTCCCAAGAGTACACTGATGACTAGTAAAGGGATACACTTCCTGATCAAGATCTATGTGCACAGTTGAGTCCTAAATATCTTTTTTTCGGATAAGTAGTGAGTCTGAGGTCTCTTCAGCACATGGATTAAGCAATCCAGGATTATTCTCTAGAGAATCAACCATAGTAACCAGACATTTGGGCTCCAAACATGAGAGCTAAGTTGCTCGGACTGTTCACCTTCAGTGACGCATTTGTATCGACACGACGTGGGTGTGGGTATGGACAACAGATTTTGGGTACTTTGACCAAAATCGACAGAAAAATTAGGGACAGATACAATGATATGATTTTTGTAATCAAAATAAAAACGAAGGTGAAATTGAAGATAATGAAATATCATGTATATTAAAATTTCTATATAAATGTGGAATGAGGATATAGAGGCCAAAATCTTAAGTCACAAGAAATAGTGCAGAGGCAATGAGAACTTAGCATCAGGATGTTTTGAGTTAGTTTGCAAACATCCTTTACTATACAAACCTCATCCAACTTCAAGCAAATCCTTTGAGAATAAAAATGAATAAAGTAATAAACTATATCTTTTGGGTTCATACAACAAGGGCAGCCCGTGCACAAAGCATCCCGTTTTGGCAAAGTCTGAGGGGTGTGATGTAGATAACCTATCCTAACACAAGCATTAGTGGCTGCTTCTACTGCTCAAACCCGTGACTTATAGATCGCCACAGAGAAGACTTCACAGTTTCTAAATAAAATGAAATATAATCTCCAATTTTCCACAACATGCAACTCATATAAACTGCAAATCTCGTCAGTATAAGCTTAAGAAACAACACAACCAACTAAGAATGGAAAATCAAATTGCAAATATGGATCAGATGTTGTTCTTAATCAAATCATTCATCAAACAAATTACCAGCAAACACTTAACAAAATAGATTAACCAATTTCACTGATCCAACACCACCATTTTACAAAATACTCAAATATATGAACACCCATATAACAATTATACCTCATTTTCAGGAACTGGTACAGATTTATAGCTCTTAAGAAACTGATCCTGAAGAATAAAGTACCGCTTTCGTGAATACTGAAGTCCAAACCTATTTGAACGAATAAGATATAACCATCCTTCCATCCTACTATGATCAGTCTGTGAAACACCCATTTTCAATCAAAAATACCGATGACCCACCTCTCCAAATCCCCTAAAAACCCAAGTTCCGCTATCACTTCCCAGTTTCTACACAATAAATTCCTGCAAATTTAAACACACCCTTTACAGAAACAGAACCAAAAAAAGTCCAAAAAAAGAAAAATAACTCTGACCCCCAAAGAAAATACTTCAATGGGGTATCAGATACGAACTGTTACTTCGTTTCTGTGAGTAAAAAGAGGATTTTTTTGTCTGGTTTTTTTCAATTTTGTCTGTGGAGAAGAAGAAGAAGAGGTGAAGAAGAAAATGGAAACCGTGTTTTTTTTGTGTATTATACGTGAGACAAAAAAGTTAGGCTGGCGAATGATGTATATATATGTTATTTGACGATTTTACCCTTTTGTGTTTTTTTTCCCGAAAAAAGTGTGATTGGTAAATTAAAAAAAATGTACAAAGTTACAAATTAAAGTATTAACATGTATTGGAAATCGGGTACGACAATAATCGCAAATTTTAAAGGGAAAAAGGTTTGATATATCGTTTATATATACCTTTGTTATAGATGAAAGATATATGTGAGCTCTTTTTGTGACGGTAAAGATATGTGTAGGCTATTTTTATAACAGGAAGGGTATATGTGAGTTTCTTTTATAATAAAGGGTATATTAACTCTAAATGACAAAATTGAGGGATATATCAGACCATCAATTTTATTTATTGTTATTGCGCCGTGATGAAGAGATACATCGATAATTCACCGTGAAGGTGTAAAAGGGAGAATTATTGAAGAAAGATGATTAAAAAGGATATTGTTTTAACTTATTGAGGAAATGTTCTTCGATAAGAACTTCTGAACGATATAGATTAACATAGAATCTTAGTTAGTAGATAGAAATGCATTGTCTTGTTGTTCGTCGAGACTAGTAATTTTTTGGTTACTTTTTTTTCCTGCAATTATTATATCCTTCTTTTGTAGTATTGTCTAGTTGTTATATGTTGATTCTGTTACTATATGTTATTTCTTATGTTGTGGACGTTTGTTCCTTGAGTAGAGAACCCTTCTCATATTTCATTTTATGAGATTATGTTGAATATGTTATTGATGTTGTTGTATTGTTTTTCCACTAATTTTTTTTTTTTTACTCTTTTGGTATTGAAATTTATTGATCCGACTAATTTATATTTTTGTCATGTAAGAATCAAAAGGAAATACCATAGTGTATTTAAAATAACACCCCACGTAATACAAAGTAGTATACAGAAAACTTGAATATCGTTTCAATTTCACAACTGTTTTATGAAATTGCTTATCAACAAACTATATAATATTGATCTACGAAGCACGAATAGATTGAAAATTTCGAAACAAACTCTAAAATTCTCACACCGAGCAAAACTAAAACATAATACATGAGATGCAAAATAAAATATCAAAGATTCTAATGAAATAAATAAATTTTCTCGACTTATAATTCGAAATCTCAAATTTAAAATGGAAATTCAACATGTAATTTAATAAAATAACAAAGATTCTAATAAAATAAATAAATTTCTCAAATTCTAATTCAAAATGTCAAATTTAAATCTCAAAAATTAATAATTCAATCTAAAAAGAAAGTATGGTTCTAAGTCACATTATGCTCTACACGTGAGGTTGAAATCCTATATTGATTTTTCAAAGAAGAGAAAAATAAAATAAATAAATTGTTAAGTTTAATATTCAAGGAATATATGCTGGATTAGTCAACTCAAGTCCAAATTAATTAGACTAACTCAAGAATATAAAATTAATTAATATGCATTACTCAAGTCCAAATTATTTATTCAAAAATTTGTTGCAAAACTAAAATAAAATATAGACCAAAAGGAGAAGATTTTATTTGATTAACATCTTTTTTTTTTGTTTTATCGATCTTAATATAAGTGATATTGTCATTTAACTAGACACGAGATTAAAAAATATATAATTTGAAACGAATCATAAATATTTGTAAAGCTATTAGTTATTTCATTTAATTAAATTTTGATTTTAAAATTAAAATATAAAACATCCAAATTAATTAATTAAAGCTAGTGGTGCAAAGATGACCATGCAAAACTCACTATGTCAAGTCTCTAATTAAAAATTTAGTGGAAAAAGTCATAAATATATATATATATATATTTTTAAGAAAAGTTTACCAAATGCCACCATAAAAAGAAAAACATCAAAGGCTCCATTTAAATTCAAAGTTTTGGAGTTGTTATTTGAAATAATTGTTTATTAAGTTGATTTTATTATTTTAATATTAAATTTAATACATAATTTCAAATTTGATAAATAATTTTAATGAGTTTCAAAAAAGAATTGAGACATTTATAAAATTTTAGCTTTATTTTTATACTTTTAGGTCAAAATTTAGAATATCAATTCTCAATTTGGATTTTGAGTTTTTTTTTTTTCAAATATCAATCAAATTGTCCAAACTATTACAGCATGTTTGGATCATCGTTATCCATTATATTGTATTGTATCGTATTATACCTACGATATTTGTTTTGATTGTTACTTAAAATATATTGTATTGTATTGTTAAATTTCGTTGTATGTAACAATGAAAACCCCTATTTTATGGAACAATCAATTTGGTGCGTTCCTATTGTTACTTAATTTCTTTTTTCAATTATATCTTTACATAATATTTTAAAATATTATTTTACCATCTTAATTATTTAAACTTAGTCAAACCTCCTACCTAAAATAATTAAAGATATTTAAGTAAATTTATAAATTACAATACAGTATGATATAATCAAATCAAACAATTAAAATATTACTAAACAACAACAAACAACACAATCTAGTCAAACATTATATCTATCATACAATAGAGTACAATATAATACAATATATTATGAAACAATGATCCAAACAAAGTGTTAGAGGAGGTCTGAATCGACTTAAAAGTTGGTCATCTTATTTTTAAATCAGTTTTTCACTTTTGAAAGTATTTAACAAATATTAAAAATAACTTAAAATAAGTAAAAGAAAAAAGACTTAATATAAGTTAGGAAGTGTTTGGCAAGATCAAAAATAAATCTCCTCTTACTTTTTATTTTTTAACTAAAAGATTATTAAAATTTAACTTTTTAATTTTAATCTATTTTTTTTTTTTAAGTTAATTCAGACTCCAGTGGCCCTGTTTGATGGATTGGTTGAGTGGGTCATGCCAATATAAAATTTGAATTAAATATGTACTAGGTCAAGAATATTAGGTAAATATAAAGTAAAGTTATATATAGTATAATTATATTTAATTGTCTCAGGTGGATTGAAAATCCTAACTACTATTATTTCAGAATAACCTAGTTATAAGTGTTTGTTTCTTTCATTAGATTAGAGTGTATAGAGACGGGGTTGGTTTGAATTTTTTATATATCAAATTAAATTATTTATATCTGGTTCTTGAATCTATGAATCAAATTAAATTAATAGAATTTGAGTTTTTCAGGTTTATTGGGTTTTTCGGGGTTTTTTTTTGAATTTTTTTGATAAAGTATTTATATAAATATATAACTTGTGTTTCAAATATTTCTCTATCATATCTAAAATATAATTATCTAAGATGTTTCTTAAGAAAATAACACAAATATGATATGAGTGATGACATAAAGTGTTCAACCAAAATAATAATGAAATCACATAAAACAAATATCACAAATAAATAGGTCAAAATGAAAATGACTATAATTTTGAAGTACTAGATCATGCCAAAATAAGTCTAATAAGTAGTAATTATATGACTAAATATTAAACAAAACTAAAATTAAGTTATATATTTTAATCATCTAACCAAATATATAACTAAAAAAAATACTCAACATTATTGCCATTCTTAATATTTGAGTTGATTTTTTTGTTAGCAATCGTATTGATTTGATATAGATTTGATATTGATTTGAGTTTTGTTAGAGTTAGTAATATCTATGGAATATACTATTGGACTATTCAAATTTTTAAGTCAAAATTGAAATGATATGTCGAAAGATAAAAAATTATGAAAAAGTATAAAAAATATTTATAAATTATATCAAAGTAAATACTTTTAAAAATTATTTGGATTGATATGATCTCGGGTTCACTTTTTAAAGTTAAAATGAAATTAACCCAATAAGATTAGTTTCTTTAATATCAACCACCTTAAACCAAATCACTAATTAATTTTTTTTTTCTTGATTAGCAATCTGATGTAATTTTAGGTTCGATTTGTTCACTCATATTTTTCACCTTACCAGACATTAAGGTAAAATGTTAAATAATGACTTGAAGTTGACTCCCTATTTTTTGAATATAAAATACATACATTTAGTTAAATTCGAAAATATGTATCATTCATCCAAAAAAAGAAATATGTATCATAAATATAGTAAAATCATTTTATAATAATATTTTACTAAGACAATCATTTTTTTGTGAAATTGAATTTTCATATTATGTTGTATATTTTTTAAAACAATAAAAAGATTTTTAGAAATAAACAATGTTATTAAAAAAAAAATTGTTCACGTTAAATAACTTTATTCAAGAACATTGATATGCCACTTTCAAATGTCAATATAATTATAAATTATCCCACTTGCTCAAAGTTGACAAATATAATTTGGAGTTTGCAAGTAAGCAAAAATTTGTATTTGTAACAATGGAGTACTTATTATAATACTTTTGAGCGACGGTGAAATTCGAATTTAATATCTTTATTTAGTTTGATAGTATATTAATAAGTAATTATTCGACATAAAAATTTAAATTAATATTTAATATTCATATTTTTACTTTGAATATTTAAATAAAATTTATCAATAAATATAAAAATTATTTATAGAACAAAGTAGGTGGGACCATCACGTAAATTCAAAGTCTATAAAGCACTTTTTTCTTTTTGCAACTTTTCCTCTTTTAAGTGATGCTTTTTCTTCACTAATCATGTTATTAATTATTATTTCCTCCATTTAAAAATAAATAATATTTTCAGATCGAATGTAAAATTATTTATTAAAGAAGTTAAATGAAATAATTTTTATATCTTTTTTGGTAGGGTTATCGTGATGATGATGGTAATGATAATAATGATAAAACAGGAGGGACCCGATGATTGTGATGGTGATGATAGTGGTGGAGATTTAAATTCAATTTATTGTTTCTTTGTTATTTGATTTTTTTTTAATTATCATATAATCATTCATCATTGTCAGAATTGACTTCATTCTCAAAATACTATTTAATTATCATATAAGCAACTAGGTTTGTTTTCACCATTAAAACATTTATATTGAGAGCATGTAATCACTATACTATTTCAGAAGTTTAATAATAGTTGTCCAGTTAAAATGTTTATATATATTTTATTTTTATAATAAAATACTATTTATATCTTAATATTTAAATAACTTATAATTAATAAAAGTGGTAAAAGAATTATTCTTCCATTTATTATTTTTTGAAAATATGTCAAATCAACTGAAAAACAAATATTATTTGATACTTTATAATTCATGTCGTAATCAACAAATGCTTATGCTTTGTCTACAATTTATACAATATCTTTTTTTAATCTAGATAACTATATTTTAATTTTGTCAATTAGTGGTTCAACTAACGTATACAAAAGTAGTTGAAAATTAAAGAAATTAAATGAGCGCAATTTATTACTATTTATTTGGGAGCACTATATTAATGGAATAAAGTGTTATTTTTTTATTATAATTATACGTGTCAAATGATCGCGTTAAAATAAATTTAAATTAAAAATATGTAATTATTTGTTTAGTATGATTTTATGTATTACTGATTTGATTTATTGATTTTAACTTTTAAATACGTTAAATTAATAATTAAATTAATAAGATATTTTTATCGATTTTCAGCTTTTAAGTACGCTAAATCAATAGAATATTTTTTTTATCAATTTTGATCCTTAATGATTCGATTTTTGATTTGATTACTAAGAAAATGTTTATAAAATAAATATATAACATCTCTAATAAATTTGACATGACAATACAATAATGTAACTTTACAAATACTCATCCAATAATAACAAACTTGAAAATAACTATGCAAGCGTAAAACAACGAGAATTTAAGAAGAACAAATTCTTACTTAAGGTTTTTACGTTTTGTATGATGTAAAGTTGTAAAAATTCAAATTGATATAAAACGTGAATTGAAGGCTAAAAAACAAACATAGTAACTGATAAAGTATTGCAATTGATATTTAATATTTATGTACATATAAAAGCAGTAAATTACAATAGTTTTTATAAGTTATCAATTTATCTAATAATTTAATATTAAAAATTAATACTAAATCGATAATTTATTTATTTTCTTATAGAACCATTAAAAAATTTATTAATTCAATAACAATAAACAAATAAAAAAATTAATTTAATTTATCGATGATTCAATTTTTAACCACCGCTAATTTGGATGAGTCAGGAATCTACGTGCTGACAAATTTGTTGTTTTCTTTATTAGACGTCACCATTTAAATGCTTTGGAAACTTAAAAGTTGACTCAACCGTTAATTTCGTAAAGAATATTTACAATAATATTTATATCGAATTATATATAAATATAATTTTATATATAACTTTGTAAATTTACATAACGTAACTTGAATTAATCATTTCTTGTTAGGTTGGAACTTTGAATTGGCAACAAACATAGAAATAATATTATTGACTAAAAGCATTTAACAGGTCTTTGCACGTTTGAGATTAATGGGCTAAGATTTTTGTGTATCTATATTCGATTTTAACGTTGTCATTTAATTTGTTCGTGTTCATTTTAAAAATAAATTATGCGTCATGTATTTATTTAGTATAACTTTAGATATTAAAATTTGGAATTAGTCTTGATATAGTTTGATTTGTGTACGAAGTTTCAGATGGTTGAAATTTAGATATCTATATGATTCGAGTTATTTTATGTTTAAACATTCATGAGCATGACTAAAGTTTAAATAAAAATATTCAAAAAAAAAAAATTGTACAAAATTAATTGAATTTCACTGATATATAACTGAAAGTCAAACAAAAATAATCGAAATGAATGAACTTTACTTAGATCTTCAAAAAAACATCTTTATTTTAATCCTAAAATTTAAACAAGGGAGTTATTTTCTTTAACTTGTCCATTTTTCCCAGCTAGAAGTGGTGCAGTGGTATCTTTCTCTTTAACCTGATACGATAACAAAAATTTAACTTTAGCGATAATAAATGCTGTAGTTGAAAAAAAACAACCACTATCATGAAATTTCAAATTTCACAGATAAAACTCATGAATAGTCATGGAGTTTTATTTTCGAAATTTAACACCACATGACATTGCCTATCAAAAAGTGATCGATAAACGTTATTTCTGCGGAGAAAAAAAAACTTACTTGGGCCATAGAAGAGTGGTCTCCAACTTGTTTTCTTTTTGTTTCATGGACACAAAAATAGGAATATAATCCCATTCCAATAATTGCCACAAGAATTCCAATAATATTTCTTGAAGTGAAAGGATCATGCAATAATGTATAGCCAAATCCAAGAACCAAACATGTCTTAAGGTGACCTAAAACTTGATATGTAACTGGTGATGTCTTTCCAATAACTAAAAATGTGCTGAAATTTACTGATACAGCAATCAAACATGATAACACAATAAATCCCTACATTTGAGAACACAAAATAAAAAAAAAATCAGTGTACGAACGAGATATCCAGCAATAAGAAAACAAGAAAATGATTGAATAGATGAACTTTCGAGGATGATCTCAGATCTGTCGAATGTAGACACCAATCTTGAATTTAGAATTAGTAAGTCCGATAATAGTTGTTATTCAGTATTTTTAAACAATCCAAAGTGTCCTATTTTAAAAAACAACACTAATAAATTTAGCTAGTATAATCAATGTATATACACTAATTATACAAGTATTTTGTATTTGGTATACACTTGTTATACATTAGGTATATACTTACATCTGTTTCAAAAGGGTTTCGACTAATAGTTTTATTAGGCGCTTGGACACGAACTGATTAATATATGAAAAAAAAGAGTAGTATTTCAAATTGAATATGAAAAATGTTGTTTAAAGATTGAAGCTGCGTTTAGACATGCATTTCGAATTTGAATTACTCATCTTCAACAAATAACCAAAAAAATAAATAAATCATTTTCTAATGTATAACCAAAAAATATATTTTGAAAAAAAAAAAAAAGATTAAGAAAATGTGAGTAGTGTTTTCTTACCACAACAATAGGAGAATATTTGTAGGCAAAAACACTTTGTTTGGTGAGAAATTGATCCACCACAGGCCCACTAACAAATAGTATAGCTGCTTGAAATGGGGCTGATTGATACAACAATTGTGTAGATGAAATATTGAGTCTCTTTTGAATTGTGTTTGTAAGCTAAATTGGAGAGTTAAGGTCAAATCATGAAGAAAAAAAATGTTACTTATAATAAGCAAATTTATACTATATAATATAAATTCATGAGATTTGTCACTTGAAAGATAAGATAGATCGAAATAATATAACTTGCAGTAATATATACATACATAACAATTTTGTTATTTTTATATACAATGTAACTTTATCTGACGAGGAGGTTCAGGTGAATCCGTTTTAGCTACACTATAAGATAGGATAGGTTCCACCGTTATATACAGTTACACGTTTCATAAAACTCGACTAATAACTTTGAGAAAAGGATACAATGGGATTCGAACCTATATCACTAGAGTGAGGGTTTAGACAACTCGTTAACTGAGCTACACCTTTTTATATATAGCTTTATATCATATGTATAAATAACCTATTCAGGACTCAGTAAGCAAAAAAAGTTATGATTCAATACTGATATACTAAAAGCTTTATTAATACGTTTAAATAATCTATTTAGAACCCAGTAAGCAAAGAAGTCATGATTCAGGATTCATATACTAAGAATTCTGAATTCACGACTGTCAGTATATATATATAAGTTGAATCGAAATAAATAATTGAGACAAGTAGAGATATATGATGAAAAGGATACAATTTGTCCAACACAAGTTGTAACAATGGCCAAAAGGGAGAGAATTGTTCCAACAAAATTGAGTTGAAGATCAGTAATGGAAGCAATGCCAACTCCAATAAGTAGAATGAATAATGCAAACTTAATATTTTGGCTGCAAATAAATTAAAATAATTATTAATGAACCAAAAAGGATTACTAATATTTATATTTTTTAATAAAAATTAAAATATAGAATAATAATAAATTTACCTGAATTGTTTTTTCAAGAAAAGTGTTTCTACTAATACTGTAAAAGGTATAATTGCTAGCTTTGTCATCTGCAAACACAACATAATAATCATACAAAGAAATGTTAGGAGCCTTATTTGCAAACTTAATCAACCTTTTCGATTATCGATTAAAGATTTTCTTTTTTAAACAAACTGAAAATCATATGAAAAGATATTTGATTAATATAAGTATATATGGTTTGATCGATATTGATGTATTATATTATATTATATTATATTATATTATACCTGGTAGAAGCCAATGGAATTAAATCCAAGGCTAAGATTGAGAAAGCCAATAGATACACCATTTAATATACCAAAGAGCATCACAGTCTTCATGTCAATGGGCTTATTCTCAAAAAAATTGAATTTGAGGGCCACATGAAGTGTGCAATAAGTGACCATTAGATGCCAACTTGTTAATGTTGTGGCTAAAATAATAACAAAAAAAAATAAATTACTAATTAATGAAAAATAAATAAATAAATAATAATGAATATGTATGGATATTAGCATTTTAGTCCCTCAAATTTCAACAAAATTTATTCTTGATTGTTGTAATTTCTGATCCAATAAATTAAGCTATGTTGTTTGAACATTTCAAAAGTATAGTCATACACATGTTAAATCGATAAACACCATTTTCAGTCTTGAAAAGATCGAGCAACATAACATTTAACATTGTTAGTTGACAAGATCAGATGTATTTTTTATCCTCAAACTCATGACTAATTTTAAAAAATTATTAAGTTTTAAATCATTTAATTAATGACATGTTATAATTCTAAAAATACTCTAAATTTCATAAAGAGATCAAAACACATTTATTTGAAGGTTAATCAAATATGTTTAGTGAAATATTAGAAGGATCAAAACTAAAATTTATCGATAATCAAAGAAAACAAAATTAGTGTAATTATCCCATTTTAAATAACACAACTAACTTTTTAGGTATGCCAACTAATATTTGTTTTTATATTTGCATGTTATATAATCTTATTGAAAAATTGGTGAGTACTATCATAAGATTATACCTATTTAATTTTTTATTGATAAAAAATTTCTACCAAATGCTTGAATTGCAAGTGAGAAGAAAATGAAATATTACCAAAGGGAAAACTAAGATTACTCATCTAATAACAAATTATTAAAAGTCTAAATCAATCAATTATCGATGTACTATATTAAATTTGTATTGATAATTCATATTTGACGATGATATAATTTTAAAAACACTCCAAATATCATATATTTCCTATATAAAGAGATATTTTTTTATACATATTTCAGTTGATTGAAGATTAATTAACTATATGTATTTAACAATATTATAAGGATTAAAATCAGAATTCATTAATAATCGCGGAATAAAAAGTGTAATTATCCCATATTAGAGAATCCAACTAACTTTTTAGGTATGCAACAACTAAGATATGTTTTTATATATGCATGTTATTTTATTGAAAGTTTGGTGAGTACTATGATAAAAATTATACTTTTTAATTAAATAAAATATTAAAATAAATATATTCAGTAAATTTCATAATGTGATGACGTTATGATCAAGATAAAATGTATACATATCTTACTCTTATCTCAAGGAGATAGTGATACTGTTCACGATAAACTCTTGATATGAAAGTAAGGAAGACTGAAGTTTTACTTATATCAAGAATAATACCAACTAAATAATACGATAACAAAAGCATAAAAAACAACACTATTAATAATAGATATCGATTTTTTTAAAAAAAAATTATAAAATAAAATTAATAAAATGAAATATTACCAAAAGGAAAACCAAGATTACTCATCAAGGCTTTATTGCAAATAACAATGGAAACTGATGATGCCACTGATAGAAACAATGCTCCCACCACACCCAACTGAAAACTTGTCATTTCTCCCATCTTCATCAACCATAAATAAATTTTAAAAAAAAATTAGAATTTTTTTTTGGATAATATATAATTTATCATACTCTAAAACTATATATATGATAATATAATCTAAAGTAACAAATCATGATCGGACATCGAAGGTTATGGTGGGATGCATATGAGATCGTTCTATCTAAGCCAGTGGTTTAGGGTTCTTGACGTTTTTGAGAATGAAAAAAATCTATATAGAGAGATTTTCCCTTATAAATGAATCGTACATGACGTGAATCTGAATTAATCAAATGAGTTTCAAATACTCGATAAGCAATATTTTTATACTAATTATAAATATTCTTTTTGGGAAAAGGTGAATGAACCTAAATGATCTAATGGAGTCAAAATAAAAACAAAGAACATGAACTTGTGAAATTTATATAAGCTAATAACTTAATGTCTGCAAAAAAAAAAAAAAAATAAAAAATAAAATTGTATATTTATGCATACAATGACTAAAAAACTCATTTTTTTTTCCAATGATTTTTTTAATCTATCTCTTTTATGACATTAATTTCGATAACAACATTCATCAGATATTTACGTTCTATTAGAAGTGTATTTTGACAAAACTAAGAAACTTAAGTGAAAAATGAAATTGCCCCCTTATAGAATAGATGTTCGCGTTCATCATTACTTCACACGTTTTCAATTTCCGTCTAAACAAATATATCCACTCAATAAAAAGACCATAGAAAAAAAGAATATCCATCGGACATTCACGTTCTTTTAGATGTGTATACTTCAACAATACCGATGAATCAAACTCATAATTGACCAAAAAAAGAACAACTTATAAATTTTCAATCTATTTTTTAATAGACATGATTCACGTAAAACATCAATAGAAAGACAAAAATATGGAACTGAAAAAAAAAATGTAATTAATTACCTCTTCAAAATTGTGATGATGTTTGATTATACAACAAAAATTGAAGAAATAGAATGTTTTTTTTTTGTTGGGTGTGGAATTGAATGAAAATATATTGGTACTATATATATATATATATATATTCGTTAATTTTAGTTGTGTGTTTGGTTTTCAAAGGCCTAACGGTTTTTATAAGCAAAGTAATGATTATTTGACTTACTTTAGGTTAACAAATTAATATTTTACTAATATGTTTTAAGGGATCTTAATATTTTTAATCAAACAAATAACTTTTTTATATATACGTAATCATAATTGTCGTTGGTATTCATATATATTATGTATCGTATAATATATGCACGTTGATTATACTAGTTATTTTATGTTGTGAAGTTTGCCGGGGGTTGTTGCATTGTAAAAATCCCATTAATAACGATGATTTTCAGGTCAGTTTATGCGTATTTCAAGATTAATTTACACAAATAACCACTTTTATGGCTCATTATTTAGAAATTGGTCACTTTTAAAAATTAGAACATTCGCTACTTAGTTTGAAGTTTAAAATATAAAGTTGATCATTAGTTTTCAGATCATGTGTCTAATTTTGAAAAAAATATTCAACATAATATACGAACAACGATATATTACATGGTATAAATATGTCCATACTTCGATTATTTTATCAGATATTTAGACATATACTAACATAACAAAAAATTCCTTTTATATTAATCCTAAGATACTGGACAAAACAATATTTTTTTAAAAATATTTTATAATAAAGGTTGTGCATGTATTAGTAAAAAAAAATTTCCCAATTTTTAATTTTTTAAAAACTAATACATGTATTAGTCTTTACTTAACCTCTAAATAGATCTCCTAACAAGAAACTTTATATAATTAACATGTCAGTGACATGGTTTTATTTTTAATACATTTAAACCTAACAATGAATTAATTAAATATGAAGTTTAATTAGTCCAAAATTAAATAATCCTTAAATATTTTTCCTTTTTTTAAATTACACTGAGTGAGTGAGTGATTTTTATTTTTAAAAAAATTGTTGGCTCACCTAATTAGGAAATAAATAATTAAGTCTTAATACAAAAGCCAGAAAGGTGAAATGAACATTTCAATAATATTTGACAATGTACCTGCCAATACAATGTGTTTGGTGAGAATATAAAACTTTAATTTTACTCCAAAAATGACAAATAATTCAACCATGGGTGGTTCGGATATTTTATCTATTTTTATTTAACTCATTTTCGATCCACTTAAATTCAATCTGACTTGTTCGTTTTCAGTTCCTAGCTCATTGCAAGAAAAATAAATAATTATTTTTATGCTTCTGTTGTACGAATCATACTGCGTACATACCACTCTCCCGACTTAACAAATCCTACTTACAGAATTACACTCGATTTGTTGTTATTGTTATTACTCCACTTATTAAATTTTGGAAAAATACCACTACATGATAATAATAAAACAAGACAAGTTATACATACACGTTTATGCGTTATACATTGATTATACACTTATTAGTTATTATATACATTTTTATATATCGAGTATATATCGACGGATAACTACATATGGTTACGAAAGGGGTGTGAATTATTATTTTTATTCCGTCCAACTAAAAATATTAAGATTTTAATATAAAAGAAGTACAACTTGTATACTCTGTTGATGTGATTTGATTTACATCCATATATAATTATTGTGTTAATAAATTTAATCATGCTTTCTAACTTCTACAATTAGTATATTAAGTTGTCAATTTCTTTAATTAAAGAATATTTATCACTTAACCATTTCTTTAATTTTTCATAATTTAGACTAATATAACTAAAACATATTTTGTTCGAGGTCCAACATAATGCAAAGATTAGTGTATGATTTGGTCATTTGTTAGGTAAACATTCGTGAATTAGCTTTTGAGGTTGAGCCGTCTCAATTTTACTATAGAATTTACGAGTAAATGCCTGGTTGGACTACCTTGAATGATGTGTCCATATGTTGATTGTTTTGATCGAAAAACGAATTTTTTTTATGAATTCTTTCTTTGTAACTAATGTCGATCCCTAAGCCATAATGTCTCAAAATGAAAAGGCCACAAGGAAACATCTTTTAATTGCTTTGTTTCGAACTTTGTTAAGAACCCTATTCTATCTCTCCTTCGTTACGATATGTCGATAATAGTGATAGAACTCGGAAATTACTAACATATTTGTCAATAAGGGGCCAACTTTCGTATACCTCAACTAATTCCATGAAATACCTGATATCTCCCATCAAGTGCTAATTAAAATAAATAATCTTTAACCCTATTTATGCTAATTATT
>CM040628.1:71477724-71540896 GCA_022817965.1 Solanum lycopersicoides
GTGACTAAAGTTTCAATAAAAATATTCAGAAAAAAAGATGTACAAAATTAATTGAATTTCACTGATATATAACTGAAAGTCAAACAAAATAATCGAAATGAATTAACTTTACTTAGATCTTCAAAAAAACATCTTTATTTTAATCCTAAAATTTAAACAAGGGAGTTATTTTCTTTAACTTGTCCATTTTCCCAGCTAGAAGTGGTGCAGTGGTATCTTTCTCTTTAACCTGATACGATAACAAAAATTTAACTTTAGCGATAATAAATGCTGTAGTTGAAAAAAACAACCACTATCATGAAATTTCAAATTTCACAGATAAAACTCATGAATAGTCATGGAGTTTTTATTTTCGAAATTTAACACCACATGACATTGCCTATCAAAAGTGATCGATAAACGTTATTTCTGCGGAGAAAAAAAAACTTACTTGGGCCATAGAAGAGTGGTCTCCAACTTGTTTTCTTTTTGTTTCATGGACACAAAAATAGGAATATAATCCCATTCCAATAATTGCCACAAGAATTCCAATAATATTTCTTGAAGTGAAAGGATCATGCAATAATGTATAGCCAAATCCAAGAACCAAACATGTCTTAAGGTGACCTAAAACTTGATATGTAACTGGTGATGTCTTTCCAATAACTAAAAATGTGCTGAAATTTACTGATACAGCAATCAAACATGATAACACAAATAAATCCCTACATTTGAGAACACAAAATATAAAAAAAAATCAGTGTACGAACGAGATATCCAGCAATAAGAAAACAAGAAAATGATTGAATAGATGAACTTTCGAGGATGATCTCAGATCTGTCGAATGTAGACACCAATCTTGAATTTAGAATTAGTAAGTCCGATAATAGTTGTTATTCAGTATTTTTAAACAATCCAAAGTGTCCTATTTTAAAAAACAACACTAATAAATTTAGCTAGTATAATCAATGTATATACACTAATTATACAAGTATTTTGTATTTGTATACACTTGTTATACATTAGGTATATACTTACATCTGTTTCAAAAGGGTTTCGACTAATAGTTTTATTAGGCGCTTGGACACGAACTGATTAATATATGAAAAAAAAAGAGTAGTATTTCAAATTGAATATGAAAATGTTGTTTAAAGATTGAAGCTGCGTTTAGACATGCATTTCGAATTTGAATTACTCATCTTCAACAAATAAAAAAAAAATCATTTTTCTAATGTATAACCAAAAAATATATTTTAAAAAAAAAAAATTAAGAAAATGTGAGTAGTGTTTTCTTACCACAACAATAGGAGAATATTTGTAGGCAAAAACACTTTGTTTGGTGAGAAATTGATCCACCACAGGCCACTAACAAATAGTATAGCTGCTTGAAATGGGGCTGATTGATACAACAATTGTGTAGATGAAATATTGAGTCTCTTTTGAATTGTGTTTGTAAGCTAAATTGGAGAGTTAAGGTCAAATTATGAAGAAAAAAAATGTTACTTATATAATAAGCAAATTTATACTATATAATATAAATTCATGAGATTTATAACTTGAAAGATAAGATGGATCGAAATAATATAACTTGCAGTAATATATACATACATAACAATTTTGTTATTTTTATATACAATGTGAACTTTATCTGACGAGGAGGTTCAGGTGAATCCGTTTTAGCTACACTATAAGCGAGGATAGGTTCCACCGTTATAGTTACACGTTTCATAAAACTCGACTAATAACTTTGGGAAAATGATACAATGGGATTCGAACCTATATCACTAGAGTGAGGGTTTAGACAACTCGTTAACTAAGCTACACCTTTTTATATATAGCTTTATATCATATGTATAAATAACCTATTCAGGACTCAGTAAGCAAAAAAGTTATGATTCAAGACTGATACACTAAAAGCTTTATTAATATGTTTAAATAATTTATTTAGAACCCAGTAAGCAAAGAAATCAAGATTCAGTATTCATATACTAAGAATCCTAAATACACGACTGTCAGTATATATATATAAGTTGAATCGAAATAAATATTCGAGACAAAGTAGAGATATATCATGAAAAGGATACAATTTGTCCAACACAAGTTGTAACAATGGCCAAAAGGGAGAGAATTGTTCCAACAAAATTGAGTTGAAGATCAGTAATGGAAGCAATGCCAACTCCAATAAGTAGAATGAATAATGCAAACTTAATATTTTGGCTGCAAATAAATTAAAATAAATAAAATAATTATTAATGAACCAAAAAAGATTAATAATTTTTCATATTTTTTAATAAAAATTAAAATATATAAATTTACCTGAATTGTTTTTTCAAGAAAAGGGTTTCTACTAATACTGTAAAAGGTATAATTGCTAGCTTTGTCATCTGCAAACACAAACATAATAATCATACAAAGAAATGTTAGGAGCCTTATTTGCAAACTTATCAACCTTTTCGATTATCGATTAAAGATTTCTTTTTTAAACAAACTGAAAATTATATTATATTATATTATATTATACCTGGTAGAAGCCAATGGAATTAAATCCAAGGCTAAGATTGAGAAAGCCAATAGATACACCATTTAATATACCAAAGAGCATCACAGTCTTCATGTCAATGGGCTTATTCTCAAAAAAATTGAATTTGAGGGCCACATGAAGTGTGCAATAAGTGACCATTAGATGCCAACTTGTTAATGTTGTGGCTAAAATAATAACAAAAAAAAAAAAAAATACTAATTAATGAAAAATAAATAAATAAATAATAATGAATATGTATGGATATTAGTATTTTAGTCCCTCAAATATCAACAAAATTTATTTTTGGTTGTTAAAATTACTGGTCCAATAAATCAAGCTATGTTGTTTGAACTTTCCAAAAATATTGACAAACACGTGTCAGATCGATAAACACCATTGTTATTCTTGAAAAGATCGGGCGACATAACATTTAACACTCTGTTAGTTGACAAGATCAGATGTATTTTTGATCCTCAAACTCATGACTAATTTTAAAAAATTATTAAGTTTTAAATCATTTAATTAATGACATGTTATAATTCTAAAAATACTCTAAATTTCATAAAGAGATCAAAACACATTTATTTGAAGGTTAATCAACCATGTTTAGTGAAATATTAGAAGGATCAAAACTAAAATTTATCGATAATCAAAGAAAAAAAAAGTGTAATTATGCCATTTTAAATAACACAACTAACTTTTTAGGTATGCCAACTAATATTTGTTTTTATATTTGCATGTTATATAATCTTATTGAAAATTTGGTGAGTCCTATCATAAGATTATACCTATTTAATTTTTTATTTATTGATAAAAATTTTCTACCAAATGCTTAAAGTGCAAGTGAGAGGAAAATGAAATATTACCAAAGGGAAAACTAAGATTACTCATCTAATAACAAATTATTAAAAGTCTAAATCAATCAATTATCGATGTATTATATTAAATATGTATTGATAATTCATATTTGACGATGATATGATTTTAAAAACACTCCAAATATCATATATTTCTTATGTAAAGAGATATTTTTTTAAACATATTTCAATTGATTAAATATTAATTAATTATATATATTTAACAATATTATAAAGATTAAAATCAGAATTCATTGATAATCGCAGAATAAAAAGTGCAATTATCCCATATTAGAGAATCCAACTAACTTTTTAGGTATGCAACAACTAAGATATGTTTTATATATGCATGTTATTTTATTGAAAGTTTGGTGAGTTCTATGATAAAAATTATACCTTTTTAATTAAATAAAATATTGAAATAAATATATTCAGTAAATTTCATAATGTGATAGATGTTATGATCAAGATAAAATGTATATATATCTTATTCTTACCTCAAGGAGATAGTGATACTGTTCTCGATAAACTTTTAATATGAAAGTAAGGAATACTGAAGTTTTACTTATATCAAGACTAATAACAACTAAATAATGCGATAACAAAAGCATAAAAAACAACACATATTAATAATAGATATCGATTTTTTTAAAAAAAAATTTATAAAATAAAATTAAAAATGAAAATGAAATATTACCAAAAGGAAAACCAAGATTACTCATCAAGGCTTTATTGCAAATAACAATGGAAACTGATGATGCCACTGATAGAAACAATGCTCCCACCACACCCAACTGAAAACTTGTCATTTCTCCCATCTTCATCAACCATAAAAAAAATTTTAAAAAAAATTAGAAGTTTTTTTTTTTTTTTGATAATATATAATTTATCATACTCTAAAATTATATATATGATAATATAATCTAAAGTAACAAATCACCATCGGGCATCGAAGGTTATAGTGGGATGTATATGAGATCGCTCTATTCTAAGCCAGTGATTTAAGGTTCTTGACGTTTTTGAGAATGAAAAAAATCTATATAGAGAAATTTTCCCTTATAAATAAATCGTACGTGACGTGAATCTGAATTAATCAAATGAGTTTCAAATACTCGATAAGCAATATTTTTATACTAATTATAAATATTCTTTTTGGGAAAAGGTGAATGAACCTAAATGATCTAATGGAGTCAAAATAAAAACAAAGAACATGAACTTGTGAAATTTATATAAGCTAATAACTTAATGTCTGCAAAAACAAAAACAAAAATTAAAAAATTGTATATCTATGCATACAATGACTAATTACTAAAAAAACTCAATTTTTTTTTCAATGAAATTTTTTATCAATATCTTTTATGACATTAATTTCGATAAGAACATTCATCAGATATTGACGTTCTATTAGAAGTGTATTTTGACAAAACTAAGAAACTTAAGTGAAAAATGATCATTTCCCCTTATAGGATAGATGTTCGCGTTCATCATAACTTTTAAACATTTTCAATTTCCGTCTAAACAAATATATCAACTCAATAGAAAGACCATAGAAAAAAAGAACATCCATCGGACATTCACGTACTTTTAGTAGTGTATACTTCAACAATATCGAAGAACCATACTCATAATTGTAAAAAAAAATATTTTTTTTATAAATTTTCGATTTCTGTTTTAACTAACATAATTCATGTAAAACACTAATAGAAAGATAAAAACAACATGGAATTGAAAAAAAAATTGTAATTAATTACCTCTTCAAAATTGTGATGATGTTTGATTATACAAAAAAAAAAATGAAGAAATAGAATGATATGTTTTTTTTCTTTTGTTGGGTGTGGAATTGAATGAAAATATATTGGTACTATATATATATATATATATTCGTTAATTTTAGTTGTGTGTTTGGTTTTCAAAGGCCTAACGGTTTTTATAAGCAAAGCAATGATTATTTGACTTACTTTAGGTTAACAAATTAATATTTTACCAATATGTTTTAAGGGATCTTAATATTTTTAACCAAACAAATAACTTTTTTATATATACGTAATCATAATTGTCGTTGGTATTCATATATATTATGTATCGTATAATATATGCACGTTGATTATACTAGTTATTTTATGTTGTGAAGTTTGCCGGGGGTTGTTGCATTGTAAAAATCCCATTAATAACGATGATTTTCAGGTCAGTTTATGCGTATTTCAAGATTAATTTACACAAATAACCACTTTTATGGCTCATTATTTAGAAATTGGTCACTTTTAAAAATTAGAACAGTCGCTACTTAGTTTGAAGTTTAAAATATAAAGTTGATCATTAGTTTTCAGATCATGTGTCTAATTTTGAAAAAAATATTCAACATAATATACGAACAACGATATATTACATGGTATAAATATGTCCATACTTCGATTATTTTATCAGATATTTAGACATATACTAACATAACAAAAAATTCCTTTTATATTAATCCTAAGATACTGGACAAAACAATATTTTTTTAAAAATATTTTATAATAAAGGTTGTGCATGTATTAGTAAAAAAAAATTTCCCAATTTTTAATTTTTTAAAAACTAATACATGTATTAGTCTTTACTTAACCTCTAAATAGATCTCCTAACAAGAAACTTTATATAATTAACATGTCAGTGACATGGTTTTATTTTTAATACATTTAAACCTAACAATGAATTAATTAAATATGAAGTTTAATTAGTCCAAAATTAAATAATCCTTAAATATTTTTCCTTTTTTTAAATTACACTGAGTGAGTGAGTGATATTTTATTTTTAAAAAATTGTTGGCTCACCTAATTAGGAAATAAATAATTAAGTCTTAATACAAAAGCCAGAAAGGTGAAATGAACATTTCAATAATATTTGACAATGTACCTGCCAATACAATGTGTTTGGTGAGAATATAAAACTTTAATTTTACTCCAAAAATGACAAATAATTCAACCATGGGTGGTTCGGATATTTTATCTATTTTTATTTAACTCATTTTCGATCCACTTAAATTCAATCTGACTTGTTCGTTTTCAGTTCCTAGCTCATTGCAAGAAAAATAAATAATTATTTTTATGCTTCTGTTGTACGAATCATACTGCGTACATACCACTCTCCCGACTTAACAAATCCTACTTACAGAATTACACTCGATTTGTTGTTATTGTTATTACTCCACTTATTAAATTTTGGAAAAATACCACTACATGATAATAATAAAACAAGACAAGTTATACATACACGTTTATGCGTTATACATTGATTATACACTTATTAGTTATTATATACATTTTTATATATCGAGTATATATCGACGGATAACTACATATGGTTACGAAAGGGGTGTGAATTATTATTTTTATTCCGTCCAACTAAAAATATTAAGATTTTAATATAAAAGTACAACTTGTATACTCTGTTGATGTGATTTGATTTACATCCATATATAATTATTGTGTTAATAAATTTAATCATGCTTTCTAACTTCTACAATTAGTATATTAAGTTGTCAATTTCTTTAATTAAAGAATATTTATCACTTAACCATTTCTTTAATTTTTCATAATTTAGACTAATATAACTAAAACATATTTTGTTCGAGGTCCAACATAATGCAAAGATTAGTGTATGATTTGGTCATTTGTTAGGTAAACATTCGTGAATTAGCTTTTGAGGTTGAGCCGTCTCAATTTTACTATAGAATTTACGAGTAAATGCCTGGTTGGACTACCTTGAATGATGTGTCCATATGTTGATTGTTTTGATCGAAAAACGAATTTTTTTTTATGAATTCTTTCTTTGTAACTAATGTCGATCCCTAAGCCATAATGTCTCAAAATGAAAAGGCCACAAGGAAACATCTTTTAATTGCTTTGTTTCGAACTTTGTTAAGAACCCTATTCTATCTCTCCTTCGTTACGATATGTCGATAATAGTGATAGAACTCGGAAATTACTAACATATTTGTCAATAAGGGGCCAACTTTCGTATACCTCAACTAATTCCATGAAATACCTGATATCTCCCATCAAGTGCTAATTAAAAATAAATAATTCTTTAACCCTATTTATGCTAATTATTTCTCAACAATCGATGGTGAAGCCTCGTGTTTAAGTGGAAAAGGATAAAGAAACGTGCTCATTATCCATCGAGTTTTAAACCGTGCATTACTGGCCCTCAGAGATATCTCGATTATACCAAAAAACAAAGAATAAAATGCAGAGAAAACATTGACTATAAATCTTGTGTATCATCTATATGCACTAGAAACCTTCAAATATCTAATGGTTTTAGCATTCACTAGCTACATATAATTTCACTACACTAATATTGAAATGAAAAGATCATAAAAAGAACAGATACTGAGAAAAAAAGAATAGGCAACACCACCACCTAAAAACCGAAAAAAGGAGAGAAAATAAGGCGAAAAGAAGCAATGTACAAGACGTTTTGGAGGCGTGTTATACTCGAGTTTTTCCATGCTGGGCAAAATATGCTTTATCTGCATTCGATAAACGATCTTGGAACATTGCCCATTCGTTTCTACATCTCTCTCTTACCTAGAAAGAGAAAGCCATTCATAAACCGGAGGCAAATGACTTAACATATTTAAAATGAAACTGGAGTGAAAGAATGGATATGCTTACCCCTTCCCAGGGAGCTTTACCGTTCACGGGCTGACCCTGTGATCCAAGAAGTCGAGAACAGCGTCAAAAAATGAAGCAGGTAGAACAAATACAAATGACTATGCGCCAGTGGCATTACCAAAGAAACAAGAACTACATGTAATCATAACAAAAAAAAGAATAGCAAACATAGGTATGTAACTCGAGAAATAACCTAGCGGGAGCTTCAAGCTGTAGTTACATATAGGATTAAACTCCTACCAAACGCCACATTCTTTCTCTCAGTTAGCCACTAAGTCATCTTCCGCCAGAAAGACAAGAAGCAATATTTATCAAGTTTAAAGCAGAAGTAACGATGATATATCTTTTAACCTAAGTCTAAGACTAACAAGTAGTAAGGGATCAAAATGAAATGTTGTTCAAAGGAAAAAGAAGTGGGATAAGGTTTTTGGCTTTATTCGTTTGAATTCTTAGGATGTTTATTCCTATTAGAGGGCGCGGCAAGTGATTAAAGCCTCGGTAATCAGAGAAGGGGACTGGTAAGAAAGATATATGTAGCCATACAGATATCATCCTTTTCGAAGAGCCAGAGAAAATCTGAATTCACATAGGATGTTATTATTTAGTTCATAATCAACTTGGATAGGATTATACTGGTTGCTGAAATTATGGAAATGTAATTTTTATTTTGGTTTCCCACCCGGTGTCCGGTACCCACATTAGAGCCCGACTAAATCCAGATTTGCGCCGGGAAGACCCACATTGGGGGGTAAAACGTCCTAACAAAGGCGATTCCGTACCAAGGGACTCGAACCCGAGACCTCCGGTTAAGAATGAAGGAGTACTTACCACTCCACCACAACCTTTTTTGGTTACGGAAATGTAACTAACAAACTATTAATCTGTATTCTAGTAACTGCATAGGTTCCTTGAAGTTTCAATTGACTAACCTGATTCCCAAGAGAAGGAATGACTTGATGCACAATCCACTGTGAATCTACCACACCAATTTTTTCATGAGCAGGCTACGCAAACCAAGAGATTAACATTAAGATTAAAGGGTTCACCACACTTTGGATCAGTAAAAAACTCGTAAAAGAGTGAAGAAGACTATTTATTTCCGTGTCTCCGGTGTTATCAATGTTCTCCAGGTGCAGCTCTCCCTCTTTTACAATAGTACCATGGGAGGAGAACTACTAACCTCTACACACCTTCTTAGTGCAAAATCCAATCCCCATCCATGCACCAAATCATTCTATAACCAAAGATCAAGTCAAAGTACAAGCATCAGTGTAACGTTATAGAAATGGACACTGTGAGAAAATGGAAGTGATAAGTGTAAGAACTACCTGAATCAAATGCCAAACACATCGCCAAGCTTCTCGAGAGAATACAGGAGCCATTATTTCAACAAAACTGTATATAAAAAGATAGACCAAGATAATAACTATAAGTTGCACAATAATGATAGAAGGCGTCGGAATACTCTGTTGCTGATGAGTCTTGTTTAATCAATTTTCAAAAAGGAAAAATTCTACATGAAACTCAATTAGATCATATCATATATCTGAGTGCTGGACAGAAGAATTAGGTTGTCTAGTCATACTCAAGCCAATGGCATGCTGTTCTACTCGTAAAATGATTTTTTTTTCTCTAGAATAACAGATGAAGAAAGTAAAAATAACTTATCTAGTCTTAAGACTAAAGAAGAGCTAGTCCAATAATACCCAAACAATATAAAATCTTGGACCCTGCCCCCCAACAAAAAGAGGCATGACAAAATGATAGGACTAGAGCATAAAATGCAGGCGCAACCTAAAACACTAGCAGATTAAACAACCAACAAAAGAATAGACATGTCACTTGTCAGTCAGCTTTTTTTTTAAAAACTAAGGGATACGTCAGTCCACTGTTAGAACTACTCTTGTTTGATGAAGCACAAAGTTGCATATCATCGCCTATCAGGATAACATATCTTAACCATGTGTGAAGTGCTCAATAGTGCTTCATTACTACCTTAGCTTGAGTAAATATAGCTTGATGGAAGAGCATAGCCTTACGAAAGCTGAGGTTGAGGGTTCAAGACAGTCTGTTTGCTCTTGGCCTCATGTAAAAGGTCGATTTATTCATTGTGATTCAGGCAAGTAAATACTTAGGCTCACTCTAGTTGAAGATACACGAAACAAGTTCCACTTCAATGATGTTGCTAAGAGAAGCTGGACCAGAAAGGAGCTCAGAAATACATGCTTAGTAATACTAATGGTGGAAGTGAAACTCATTAAAGCACATGTTTAGTCTTAAGTTACATACTATCTCAAAAGAAAGATAATACAGGTATATTACTTGAATTCTGATTAGATCAATATTGCTGAACAATAATCTATTTTAGTATGTGCATGTTTTCAGAAAAGAGCAAAACCAAGCTAATAATGTTATGAGCGCACAATAGAGGGACACAGGTGAAATTGTACCCAGCGGTTTGTACACATTAGATATATATATATATAAATATATATATATATATATATATATATATATATATATAGATAGAGAGAGAGAGAGAGAGGAAGGGAGGGAGTACGCTGCACAAGGAGGCAAATGTGGATCACTGCACCAGCCTGGTTTCTCTTCTGTATCCCTGTTTACCACCAACACATGTTACCTTTCAGAGTCGTTTCATCCAAATTAGGGACGAATATTATTAAAGATGAAGAGAAGCTCCCCCTGTGTATGTAATGTTTTTTTTGTGGTGGTGATGGTTGGGGGGGGGGGGGTTAAACACAATTAACTTACTTGTGAACTTCTCTGTCACCCCTTCTCTTAGTCATCTGCCATGTCAAGCCATTGTTGGGTTCAAGACCAGGCTGAGAGATGTCTAGACCATGTTTCTTAACTAGTTGCATATATCTGCCATATTCAGGTGACAAATTCACATGGGAGAAGATAACAAAGACACCAAAGATAACAAAGACACAAAATACTTCTTTTTTTGAGAATTCAAAGACACCAAATACTTCTTTTTTTCCTAATTTGAAAAGAATGAGAAATCATGTAACAGAACAATGGAAAGGCACCTACTTCTCTGCATTGAAGTGCTCAACTCCAAGATCTTCATCCCATATAAATATGTAATCATAGGCAGCTACAACATCTGGATGCAGAAACCTCTTTGCATACCACCTGTCATAGAAAGTAATAACAAATTATGGATGCAAAGGGATTGGATTTAACTTGTATACACTTCAAAAAAAAATTAAAACTTCTACACTGTCAATATATTTTAACCTGTTCTAACATGTAGCCTCTCTTACTTTTCAGGTTATGAAGTCCACTTTTTATGGACAATTACATGTATTTATTCATTGTGGCCTGATAGTGAAAATGGTTTCACACTATCAGTGTATATAAAGAATCAAGAGGATTAGTTATTGTATGCAAACAACAACATTCTCGTCATTTTACATGTTCCTATACATGGAGTCAAACACGCTAATAAAAGGGACTTCCTGAATTGGTAGGAATTCACTCTCGCACATTATTCTTGAAATCTTGAATAAAAACAGAAGAGTTGGAATTCAAAAGGTAATAACTAAACTCAAAGTCTTACCATTTTGTCTGCTTCTTAACACTGATGTGAACTGCACGCTTGGACCATTCAAATTGATCCCACTCGGTTGTTCGACCGTCATAATGGAAAAGCAAAATTTGGAAATCCTCTGAAAACTAATCCATGCATATATAAAATATAAGACTCAGTATATGGAATACAACGTCAACTGTCAAGAGAAAAGAGAAATAAACACTAAGGCCTAAGATCCATAATAGCAATATAATATTTATTCAGTAGAATTGCTTTATTGCTGTCACCTTTTTAACCGCTGCATCAATGTTGTACTTTTGATCCAAACCAACCGTAAATGTAACCAAGTACTTGGGCTTTTTTGTCAGATCCTGGAAATACCAAAATTTATCAACAAAACCATAGAAGAAAGAAGCACCAACTAAAAAAGAAACAATTTTGAATCCCTTTCTCACCCTACATTCTAGTCCAATCTGATAATTATTGGCCAGAAACTGACAGAAGTTCAACTAATGTATGTCAAAAAGTTCACACTAAGACACTTCAGGTCAGAACAGGCCATAGTGCATAAAGTTGAACACCAGTTCTAAAATGCACTTGTACTCCTCATGTTCAGTATCCAACTGGTCGTTTTTTAAGGAGCACAAATAAGAAACCAAAACTGACTAAGAAGCACCATTACAAACATTGAAGTATCTAACATAAAATTTGTGCCATGAAGGGCAATGATATGATTACTAGAGCAGCTCATGAAGAGCAATACAGTTGCAGATTCTTTCTCTTAAGCAGACACATTAAAAGGTTTCATAATCTATTCAACTACCACACATTCTTTTCTTTTTTGTTAAATCCGGTTAAACAATATCATAAGAGATATTTGATCCATACCTCACTTGGTTCACCCCACAACCTTCGCAAATAAAAATCTGATTCTGAGACCACAATCCCTGGTGGCAATGACTCCGCGCCGCGAGGATTTGATGGGACATATATCTGCAAAAAGGAAAGCAACCCATCAATATTTCAGATCAAATGTCTAGGTGATCCTAAATCAACCATGGCAGTAACAATAAATATCCTACACCATCTCCCAATGCAAAATAATCATGTATTATGCATTTATGTCTCCAAACTTCTCTTTATTTTACAGGGAAGTAGAAAAGCTTGTCACAAAGCAAACAAAAAAGTGAACAAAAAAGTTTGGCGGTTTTAGATATGAACCACAAATACTACCATAACAATGCACCATTGACCCAGTACTCAGTGTTTCTAGCTAATTTCACGCTACTAACCCCTCAATCCAAATTTCCGTGACATAATTCAATTTTAAAAACTAGGCTGACATTTGATAAGACAAAATGTTTCCCAATGAAAAGTATTTTCCTTCGAGAATGTTTTACAAAAGAAACCACCTTAATTCATTCTGTTATAATGGTAGATATGACTGTAAGTGGGGAGAGATTACTGGTATTTAGTTCTATTCAGTTCTGGCTCAGACTAGACCAAATCTCTTAAACCCAAAAAGCAGTTCTTTGCTCAACTCTGTGTGGACCAAGAAAATGTGTGTTCCATCTTTGAATATTCAAAATGAACCTAGCAAATAACAGGACTAGAATGAAAAAAGCAGAAGAACACACTAGATTGTCTTTATATGAGAGATATATTACAAATACAAAACTTTATGCAACAGGGACAAAGAGCCTTTAATTTCATAGTAACTGTTTCTCCAACATAATGCTACCAGTACAATAAAAAAATAATGAAATTGGTCAGGGCATTTGTTCTTATAACTTTTATTGGTCGGTAGCTAAAACCACTGTATATGCCACAACACAACTCAGAAATAGCTAAAATTACCCCCACTCCCACCCTCCAACCACAAATGGAGTTAAATATTATTTCCTCCCACATGGAGTCCCTAAAGGGATTTCACCATACAAAATATGTTCATTATAACTTATAATGATATATTCCATCAATCAGCAATGAAATAAATACCTTTGGTGTTAAAGGAGTACTACCAGAACCAAGATTCTCCGGGAAAGTACGCTCTATAGCACGTCTATGTTCATCATTGAAGGCATAATCAAGAGTTGATATTAGGCTTGAAGGTAAATTAATCTGCAAATGACTCGAAGATTGTAATGAATGGAAAAATTAAAAAGGTTTATACCACAAGAACCATGCAGGCATTGAGCTAACATACCTTTGTTAGAGAAACAGATGGAAAAGAAATCCCAACAAAGTATCCAAACACCATTCCCATGATAGTGGTTATAACAAGTCTAGTACTATCATTCGATCTTTTGTAAGCCCCACTGTAACAATAAGAATAACAGAAAGAAGGTGATTTAAGCTATATGTGTCAATGATAAGCTCAACTTTGAAATTCATTAGAGAGACATGCAAATACTGCCTACAAACCTGCGGTAAGGGGTTCCCATTTTCACAAAAGTTGCTCAACTCAAAGGTCACGCACTAGGCAGAAACCAATTCCTTGAGCATCCTCCAGTTTCAGAAAGCAAATTCACATGCCTGAAAGTTTAAACCCTATTAGTCATGGGGCAATAAGCCACACATCACAATCATTCAAAAGAAAAATGTCACACCCCACACCTAAATGATGTCAACTAATCTTTTAACCTGACAGTGTGATCAATTGCTAGAAATATCTCGACAAAAGTTCTATTCCAAATATGTGGAATCTAATAGCACATAAGAACCATAACTATACAACAAACCGAGGAAAAATAATTGGACAACCATTCTCCCAAAAACTCAATCTCTCAATTCAATTTACTAACTAAAGACTCCAAAACAAAACCAGCTAACAATTTTTATACTCTGTCCAGATAATAGATTTACAATAAAGACATATTTCCTTTCACAAGCAAGTTAAGTTTCTCCTGTAATTTCAACAACGTGAAAACAAAAACCTTTACGAATGTAACTTTAAAGTTAAATTTTTTACACAACAACAACAACATACCCAGTGTAATCATATGTGTACACGGCCTTACCCCTTTGTGAAGGTACAAAGACTATTTCTAAAAGACCGTCAGCTCAAGTAACACACATTAAAATAAACAAGGTGTAAACCAAACACAAAGCTACAATTTTTACAATTTCCTTAAAAGTGGGGTTAACAAATCTTGCTTACTGATCTCAACCATAAACCTCCAACATCAAAATTAGAGCAAATTACAAATATTTTTAAAAAAAAACACAAAAACCCTTTACTCTCCTATACATATTACAATGAAATGAATCAAATTAAGACTAAACCATAAAAAATGCTGCTAACATTCAATGTAAAAACTGAAAAAAATCCATTCTTGACATAAACAAACTCCCAAAAAATGTAAAAAAAATTCTTAATTAAACCCTTTTCGTTACCAAAAAAACCTTAATCTTCATTTCTACGATCAGCCATTTGATTATTTATTTTTTTCAAAAAATCTTCAAATTTAACTGTTAAAACCCCAAAAAATCAAATAAATGGGCATTAAAAGAATCGTAAATGAGAAAAATAAAACTAGGGTTTGAGAGATTTACAGGTTCCGCCGATGGGTTTTCACGAAGAAGAAAGATAGATCTTCCTAAGAGATCGGGTTCAAGGTTTTTCGATTTATTGGGGAAGAAATGTTACAAAATTTTGAAAAAAAAATAATACAAAATATTCGTTTTGCTTTGAAATTATGAAACAGGAAAACAAAAAATATAAACATGTCTTTCTCTAATTTACTATATTATCCTTTTGTAAACTATTTTCTCAGTCTCGAAATAAATTTTTTTTTAGCCCATTTTACATCTATTAAGAAAATAATAATATTAATACCTCCATTTTAAATATTGATTTTGCTCATTTTACGTGTATGAAAAATAAAGAGTACTCTCTTCATATTACTTCACTCATATTGAATACTTGAGATAACGTTTGAGAACTATTTTATTAAATATTTTCCAAAAATATAATTGAAAATGTGCTATTAAGAAAAAGTATTCTTTAATATAAAATTATATCAAATAGTTAATACTATAGTTTGCCTTGAATTTATAAAACATTATTTATTTTAAGATAACACTTATATTGAGAATATATATATATATATTAAAAAAAAGAGAAAGGGACTTTTTGTTTGGATAGTTTAATAAAATTTGCTAGTGAATTATTAATGAAATTATATAGTGCTTAATCGATAAACATGGGAGAAATTATCAAAATCTCGATTAGTTTGCATGACAATATAAATATATTATTCCCTTTAAAAAAAATTACATACCTGAGATTAGACGTTGATCTAAGCATTTGACTCTTTCATATTTATGGTGAGCCCAATATTATATTTCGTGAATAATTTATGTGCAATTTTTATAAATATTTTTTAATTATATTGTTTGAGCTTTTCATAGATATCAATGAACGCATATCGAATTTTCTATATGTAGTATATTTTTAAAAAATTTAACAATATAATGATACTTTTTTAAAGCGTTCGAACAATATAATTACTCAGTAAAATGTGATAATAATCTAATTATTTTTTAACAAGAAAGACATTGGTCAACATGCTTCTTTCATGTTTTATCTTCCATAACAAATAATGCATTTAATTAACTTAGGTTAGGTAAACCATCTAAATAATTTTTTTTTCAAAGCAAAAGCTAAGTTTTTTCTGAATTATCTTTTGAATAATAAAATAAAATTGTGTCCTTAACATTGTACTTTTCATGAGATGTTGAGACTTAAACTACCCAGTTTCCATGTTGGTGTTAGTTGGTAGGACTCTTTCACTCACTAAATCTCCGCGATAATTTAACTTTTATACATTGACAGTATATGTTGTATTTCAATCATTCTTTGTTGATTAAAAAGAAAAAAAATAATGAGTTTACGTACCAAAAAAAAAAAATCACTGAATATAAGTTACAATGTAGAATACGCACAACAAAGTAAGAACACACTGAGAAGAGGTTAACATAAAAGGAGATGAAAGATAACTGACAGCCAAAACTTTGATATTTCTAACTCCCAGTCCTTTTTAACAAATGGTACTTGGGTCTGGATTCCAGATAAAACTTTCTAATATTTTACTCGGCCTAATAATTATAACGGAATCAGTCTCATTCACCGTATTAAGGCCATAGGCCCCTACGGATTCAGCTTGGTTCACAACATTGATGAGTGAGCTCTTCCACCTAATAGACTAGTCGTTTTGGTTTTGGACTCTCAAACATGTTTAGTTTATATAACAATTGGTATCAGAGCAGAGCAAGTCGATCGAATCGATACTTGAGATGAATGCCTTTGAGTGAATATTTTGTTTCATTTCTTTGATTGATAACAAGATTTAGGCATAACAAAGAGAATACAGATAGCCACTTTTGGCTGCAACATTAAAGCCTCATTTTTTCTCTTTAACACATAATAATGTAACATGGACACAAACAAAAAAATTGTAATTTGTAATCAGAATCTTGCACAATGTGATGGTAAACCTGTATCGTGGTGAACGGATACTATCTCCGTTGGACTGCATTGAAGTACGTCTGTACCTAGTTTCGCTCCTGCTGTCTTCAATCCTTTCAATGAAACAGGTTGATTGAAGAGGTTTAACGAGGGTAGCTTCGAAGCTTGAGGCATTTTCCCATTAGGCAAGAGGTTCTTGAAGTCTTCTTTTAGTAGTGGTACCTCAAAATCCGCTTTGTTATGTTTAACTACATTGTTCTTAGCTGCAATGTGAGCTCCTGGTTCCATATGGTTTGTTGAAAAGCTCATTTGATTGGGGAAGTTCGGATAAAGGCTAACGTAACCTCTTAAGTACATCATGTCTATCAAGAACTTCTTCCAAGAAGCTTGCCATCCATTAGTTCTTGATTTTGGTATCTGTACTGGATTTTGCTTTGGATCTTCCGTGAATCTCATGTTCATGTAGACGTAGAATTCCTTCCACTGCTTAGGGAAAAACACCGCGCCCCAACTGCAAGGCAACTGATGGAGATATGGTGTGTTTGGATGAATGTGTTTGAAGAAGTCAGTTGCATTCCATTTAGGCCTTTCTTTAACAACTTCCACCAAACGTGGCGTGTAAAGAGAGATGGAGGAGAGCTCAGGGAGTGATATTTGAGGGTCATAGTGGTAGGCTAAGAGAGCATATTTGATCCATAGGTAATAGTAAGGGGAGACTTCGATGTCATCTTCGAGTAAGAGACCAAAATCATCATCCGATGAGGGGTACCAACTCTCACTAACAGCTCGAATTAGTCCTCCTTGGATGATCCTTCTTCGAAGAGTTTTGGTTCCGTGAGGCCAATTGAATGAGTTAACAAGCTTTATAGTTGCCTCATCTACCTTACTATCCATGTTGAAAGTTATAGGAACTTGATCTCCTATATAGTACGCGTCACTGAGCGCCTTGAGAAGCCTCGCTAGTGAATTAGCTCTGTTCTGTGTGATGATGTTTATAGAAAGCGTCATACGGTTCCAATCTGCAAGTACAAATTGCATTGTTCAGACTATAGATCAAATATAACAACAGCAACGTACCCAGTCTAGTTCCACAACGTGGAGTCTGGGGAGGATATAATGTACGCAGACCTTACTTTTACCTCAGAGGTAACGGAAGTACTAGAAACAACAGATGATAACAAAAAACAGCAGTTACTAACAGATCAATGTAAGGTTCATCGATATCTTACTTGGCAAAGCTGTGGAACGAAGATCAGCCATCCAAAGAACCTTAGTGACCGATGATCTAGGTAGAAGAACCAATTTTGAACTGTTTGTGTTAGCTTCGGTAGCCATCTTGAGTGCTTTCATCACATTAGAATCTGCATCAGCTACTGTGATCACGAGGCTCGGGTTATGAATCTTGATTAGTCCTTTCATGCTTGCATAGACTGCTTGAACGACGGGGACTTCTGAATTTGATATCCCGGATACAGCACCAACGCCTAAATCCATAATCTTGAACCTCCTTTCTGTGCATACTATTTTAGGCCATTTCAAAGCTGCAGCAGCCTCTTCACAAGGGCAGAAACTGCCTCCTGAGACAACAATGTAAGCCTTTTTTCCAACTGTTGATCTGAACTTCTCAAGAAGAGGCGCGAGAGCTTTAACTTCATCGACAGAATGGGCGTAGAAAAGTACATCAATCTTCTGAGGATTCATCGCTGCCCATTGCGTTATGTAACCAGTGGAGAGTGCTTTCCACCACTGATCATCTCGGACTTGAACCGTGTCCTTGAATATAACAGTCGTTTCCGATACATAAGCAAGTCTGTGCTCACTGTCACCCCATGTTTCTTTGTCATTTGGATCAACTGGGAGCACAAATGAACCAGTATGTCTGTACTTCTGAAGCTGATAACTGCATTTTTTTCCCCACGAAAGTAAAATTCTTAGAAACTTCAAACGCGTAACTGCTTATTTATAAGTCATAATACACAAACAAACAGTCAAACTTGGCATCAACTGACAAGTAAACAATCCCAACTTTGAGTATGCACATCTAGACGCCTCTAACTCGTCCTCACTGTATGTGTCACGTCAAAATGAGGACGAGTTGGAGTGTTATAGATTATATCACTCTGATCATACTATATCTATCTATAAGCAAATTGTATTATACTATATGAAGTAAAAAGCATTACCTTAAGTGTAAGTCTTCTCCTGTCATGAAAGTGAAGGGCGTCTCGATGAAAAGTGTCTTGACAAGTTCAGCAGAAAGAAACCAAGAACTCGAGAGGAAATCCGCTTGAACAATTCTTTCCACAGTGATATTATAAGCAGGATCAGGCAAATAAAGCCCTGCCTCCTTGGATCGAAACTTCCTATAGCTCGGAAAAATGAAATCTTTCTGTCTAAAAGGCAAAATCCTACCAATACTTCCCAAAACAGAATTCATATACTTGTCTGTCCCTGCAACATGTGCTAAAATCTGCAACATTTTCTTCCCTGGGATCATGTCATCGTCTACGATATACACAAGATCAGCTTCTGTTTGCAAAGCCATTTGAAACCTTCCATAGTACTTAAAAGCATAAGATGAACTGATAAAACTTATACGCGAGTCATTATAACTATCTACGATCCTCTTGAGTGATTCCTCATTAGGACTTCCAAACGCGACAACCCAAACATGATGAAACTGAAGTGTTTGTCCAAGTAAAGAATCAATCTGAGAACACAAAGTTTTCCTCTTGAAATGATTCAAGATCACAGTGATTTTCGGCTTGTTTGGACCGCGTAAATCCCATTTCGACTTCATTAACATCAACTCAGAAAGTGTCTCAGTACCACCAAGATTCTTGTTCTGAAAATCCCTCAGTTCCTGATACAACTCTGTCTTCAACTTGATCATAAGTGCATCATTAGACTTCTTCTGTTCAAAATCAATCTTCTCATGTTCACAAACATCAGAAGGACTAACAACTGATTTTTGCTGCACAACATGACTAACAACATGTGGAGGTATAATGAAGTGTTTCCACGACTGAGCGATTCGCGTAGCCCAAGTAAAATCTGGTTTAGTACTTAAATCTATAGATGGACTCATGTAATATAGAAGAAATGTTGCATAAACAGCAAAAGAAAACTGTAAACAAGTTAATATTGTCACAACTTTAGTTGAAGAACCTTTTTGTGATCTCATTTTGGCTGCTTTTCCTCCCACATAATCACTCAACATACCATCTAAAGAATCACCACTTCTTATATTAGGATTTCTAGCTAACCCCATCTCATATATGGAACCAAATCCACCTACAAAAATGTTAAAAAGACTATAAATACAACGCCAACGCCAGGATTTTCACTAAAAGGGTTCAACGATAACATAAAAGATAACTTTAACTATATCTTAACAGTATAATTTTCTGTCGAAGGGATAGATATAACAATCAAGTAAAGATCAAATCTTGAAAGATTCAGCATATATACTATGAAAAGTACTATACATATAAGCTCTTACACCAATATTTTCGACTAACTCAAAATCTTGAAACTCGTTAAAGTTAAAATTCTGGAACCACCTATATGATACTCAACCAAAAATTATACATTTATACCACACAATGTCAATCTATGATTCTAAGAACACATTATTTTTCAACATAGACTATAAATATATACGTGAAAAATTCCCAAAAATAGTATTAATATAAGTTCTACACCAATATTTTCGAGAAAAAAAAAATAGAATCTTGAACTCATTAAATTAAAATTCTAGAACTCCTCTATTGATACTTAACCAAAAACTCTACATTTATACCACACAATTTCAATCTATGATTCTAAGAACACATGATTTTTCAACATAGACTATAAATATATACGTGAAAAAACTCCGAAAAATAGTATTAATATAAGTTCTACACTAATATTTTCGAAAAATAAAAACAGAATCTTGAACTCGTTAAATTAAAATTCTAGAACTCCACTATTGATACTTAACCAAAACTACACACTTAACACACAATATATCAATAGCTCAAACAAAAGTTCTATGATTGAAAAACAACATTATTTTCAATATAGACTATACGTGATCAAAAACTCTTAAAAGGTAGTATGAATAATAATATAATTAGTTCTACATCAATATTCTCAAAAAACTCAGTTAAAATCCTGAAACTGCCTCTATCGATACTTAGACGAAAATTACAAACTTACCTCACAATATATGTCAATAGTTGATCAAACAAGGTTGAAAATGAACTTGTCCAAAACAACTACTAAAAAGTGTTATGACTTTTTTTTTTTTTTTTGTTATTGGAATTTGTAGAACAATGGATCTTGTGCAAAATATATATATATAGGACATTTAATTTAAAAGTATGTGTGAAAAGTAATTAATAAAGTTGGAATTGAAGGAAGCCATGAGAAATGAGGCAAGATCACATGGGGTTAACGGTTTAAAGTTAATATATAATAATTATACTATATGCTTTCTTACACATACAATCACTCAAATTAATTTCATATAATTTCATTAATTAAAAAGTCCGGTTTTTTAGCCTTATAAAAAGGCCTCCTACTGCGTTTTCAACACTCCAAATCTAAATCTTTCTTAATTCTTATAATATCAGTTTTCTCGTGAGTTTTATATTTTAACTATATATCATCATTGTTAAAGCATATATCTCAAATATTGATCAGGTTAACTATCGATCAGTTGTTATATTTTTCTAAACTGAACTCTAACCATCTATGTATTATTAAAACATACTTCGAAGCTGATTAGTCCTATTATCGATTAACTATTTTCTAATTCTTCTACCTAAATTGTCACCATCTATGTGTATCACAATGCACCTTAAGGCTGATTAGTCGAACTATTAGTTATTTTCCTAGTTTTTTCTACCTGAACTATCACCATCTATGTATTTAAACATAATTCGAAATTTAGTAGTCTAACTATCTGTGGTATACTTTTCCTATCTGGTCCGTCACCATCTAAGTATTAGTAATAAAATAACTAAAACACACCTCAAAACTTATTAGGTTAACTATCAGTTGTTACATTTTTCAAACTGAACTCTCACCATCTATGTATTATTAAAACATACTTCGAAGCTGATTAGTCCTATTATCGATCAACTATTTTCTAATTTTTCTACCTAAATTGTCACCATTTATGTATCAAAATACACCTTATGGCTGGTTAGTCGAACTATTAGTTAATTTCCTAATTTTTCTATCTAAACTATCACCATCTATGTATTTGAATATAATTCGAAATTCATTAGTCTAACTGTCCATCGTATACTTTTCCTACCTGGTCTGTCACCATCTAAGTATTAGTAATAAAATAACTAAAACACACTTCAAAACTTATTAGTCCAACTATTTGTTGCGTAATTATCTATTCAACTAATTGTGTTTAATTTGATACATAGATGGTGCTAATTTAGATAGGAAAAAAATTGACAGTTAAAGTGTAAATAAACTCGCGAAAAAGTAAAAGTTATATTTTTGATCAATATTTTAAGTACTATAGTACTAGTAATAATCTATTTTTATTTATCAATTACTCATTATTACAATCTGAAAACGGATTCCTTTAGGAAGGAAAAACATTTAAATTATAAAAGTTTAATTAGAAAGAAAAAAAACGTTGAAATTAGGATATTACTCAAAGTTGTTGATCCCATGAATCTTTTAAAGAGTAAATTAAAGACTATCATCATCAGGTACATACATAATATATTTCACTTGCAAAAAACTCAAAGAATCACACAAACTCAAATTGTCAAACCCAACTTCCAAGAATTCAAAAAGAATGAAAAACACGTGACAGTTCGATGTATAAAATATTTTATATTATATTATTTAGGCAAGGTCGAAAAAAAGTCATAGTATGATGTGATGTATACTCTAATACAAATATCAGTAATTTCTTCCACGGCCCGAACTAATCATGCCTTATATAAGTCACAAGGAGACAACTTTACTGTTACTCAAAGACACTACAACAAAATCGACTTTTAGCGGTATTAAATATTGACATTAATAAAGAGTGTTAAAGCACTTTATCGTCGTTAGTTAACTGTCATTAGAATCAATGTCGCTAAAGGCTTTAGAGACATATACAAAAAGTGATATTTGCCGCTAAAAATACATATTTAACGGCAATTGAGAATTAATTGCCGCTAATAATTTTTTTTGTCGGAGTGAGAGTTCCCTTTTAAATAATTCAAGAACCATCATATAAATAAAAGTAAAAATATAAAGTGATGGATTATAGCTTTTAATAAAAAAAAATGACGCTAATCCTTTTTAATGAGTTATCAAAGAATCATGTATTAGATATGAATTATTCACCAACATGTTAACCTATTTCACTAAGCAAGTATTTGTAATGTTATAATATAAGCATGCATGTCATTTTATTCTATCCCGATATTATAATATTTTTATTATTTTAATTTTAAAGTAATTTTTTTCTAATCAAACGATCGATCGAAGAAATTAAATTAAAAAAACAGTAATAATAATAAATATTAAGATACGTGTACATTACCTTGGGAATGAAGAAAAATGAAATAATTAATTAAGAACACAATATATTTGAGAGCCTTTTCTTCTTGAGCAATTTAAGCTTACACCAAATAATATCAAAGAAAAATTGTGATTTGATAAAAATAGTTTGAGTATGAAGAATTTATAGTGAAATAAAAAAAGTTGGCCTAAGTTGACTTTTTAAAGAATTAATATGAACCTACATATTTATATGTATAATATATAGTAGTACATTTTAATTTTTGAGTGGATGAATATTGCAACAATACTTCATGTTATTGCTTTTTTGCCAAACTTTTGGAACAAGTTGAATACTAGATTGATTTGCTTACATTTGTAATATTTTTATAAAGTTTATCTTCGAGGAAATTGCATATATGCACCCAATTATAATGGTTCTAAAATTTGTAATTTAGAAAATCGATCTAAAATTATAGAAAAAAATTCAAGTTCCAATATCTATATTTATTATATATATATATATATATATATATATATATATATATATATATATAAAGGTATAGTAATTAATATATTCTGGCTTGACTCAATGTGAATAGTTAAGAATATAGGGTTTATTATTTTAGTCCAATAACATATATATCACAAGCAATAAAGAGTTCAACGATACATGTTTATATGAGTCATGGCCGTTAATTTGCTCGATTGATGTAGGTGACAAACATTTTTGATGAAATTTTTATAAAAAATACTCTATCTGTTTCATTTTATGTGACACTTTTCGCATTTTGAGATTCAAATAAATCTATCTTTGACCGTAAGTTTTTCATAGATCATTTAACATTTTGAATTATCAATTATTGTGAATTATAGTACTCTTTACGTAGTTTACAAATATATAATTTTTATTTTAAAAAATTTAAAGATTTCATACGCAAATGTCCGATCAAAGTTAAACTGTTTGACTCTCGAAAAAGGAAAAGTGTCACATAAAATGAGACGGAGGGAGTAACTTTTAACAGCGAGTTATATTCTAACGTTAATAAATTAGGGTTTTCTTAGTAAATGATTGTTTTAATTAATTGATTTAATAGCTTATATGTGACGATAATTTTACGTATAAAACGTTGCATGACAAAAAGACAAACGCAAATTAAGTGAAAATTTAATTAAGGATTTGTTTTTGTCGTTAATTCATTTAAAAGTTAGGTGAACATTTACATGAAAATAAGGTTTATGTCTTTTTTTTTTTTTTTGAGATGATTATCATATACTGAAGCAAAAAAATGAACTTTTAATTTAATTGCAAAAAATAAACAAAAGGAATAAAACATTGAAAATTTGTTTGTGAAATTAATAATTAATGCATATATACAAGTCAACGTAAATACACGGTATATGTAAAACTAAAAAAAGTGTGTTGGTCAACGATTAGATCTATATAAATACTTTTTTCTTTAAGTTAAAAAAATGAAAAAATAAATCACGTAGAACCTCAAATAATTGGAAAAAGGGTTTTAATTTATATATATTGAGAGTGTAATTTTTTATTTGTTTCGGTCAAGCACCTAAAAATAATTACCATCTTAAAAAAAAAGACACATGTCAGTTCATGTTATAACATTTTAAAATAGATTGATAGTTAAACGAAAACTTACGCTATCGTGGCGTCAAGAAAGAGTACTTTGTTCGCGCTCATATTAACGATTTCTGATTTGAATTCGACGAGTCGTCCTCCCCTTTCAATGATAAAAGTATTGTCTTCGTCGAATATAAGTTAAAGTCACTTATACGAATATATTTGACAAAATCTAAAGTTGAAAAATAATCTAGGATTTAAAAATAATTTTACGGAAATACAATAACTATTTTTTATTTCTTTTGATCAAGCATGTAACTACACATAAATTTATAAAATCAATTTCTAACATTAAAAAATATTTTTCAACACGTTAATACTTATTAGTTATTATTAATCTAATCAGCTAATTCAAACGAACTCTTATGTTTTATGTTTTGAATCATTTCTTCAAAAAAGTTATATTGACTTTTCAAAGTGCTTTGTTTGGTGTTCATGTTCTACTATAGTGCTTTATTTGGTATTTTTTGTTGTATAGTATAGAAGTACATGATTGACTCTTGAGAATTTTTTAGGGTTTTGACCCTACATAAAATATAGAAAAAAATAAATAAATAATATTATTTATTTTAGTGTAGAGATTTAGTTTAATATTATAAGTATGTCATAATTCTCTAATCATAATTAAGTGGGCGGTAGGTACATGTGAAGAGATCCATTCTCTACGTACAATTTCATGATCAATATATATGTGAAACTCTAATTATTATCAAATGGATTTGACTTATATACTTTGATTAGATTAATAGTGTAAAAAAATTACTAATTAACATGTTATAATATGTAATTTTGTTTATTATTGGACTAATAAGAAATTATCTCTTAAATAATCTAATAGTTATATGAGAAAATAACAAAAAAATTATCTTTATTCAATTCTGAATTATCTTTTGAATAATAAAATTAAATTGTGTCTATAAACATTTTACTTTTCATGAGATGGCTGAGACTTAAACTACCCAGTTTCCATAGTTAGGTCTTGTTAGTTGGGGGGTAGGGACTCTGTCACTCACTAAATTTTTCCGCGATAATTCTAACCTTTTATACATTGACAGTACATATGTTGTATTTCAATCAATTCTTGGTGATTAAAAGAAAAAAAATAATCGACGTTATACGCTCACCAAAAAAAAAAAAATCACTGAATATAAGTTTCAATGTAGAATACGCACAACAAAGTAAGAACACTTGAGAAAGGCTTAACATAAAGGAGATGAAAGATACACTGACAGCCAAAATTTTGATATTTCTAAACTGCCTCAGTCCTTTTTAACAAATGGTACTTGGGTTGGATTCCAGATAAAACTTATCTAAACTTTTACTCTCGGCCTATAATTATAACGGAATCCAGTCTCATTTCACCTTTAAGGCCATAGGCCCCACGGATTAGCTCTGGTTCACAACATTGATGAGTGAGCCTCTTCAACCTAATAGAACTAGTCGTTTTGGTTTTGGACTCGTCAAAAATGTTTAGTTTATTATACACAATTGGTATCAGAGCAGAAGCAAGTCGATCGAAATCGTACTTTGAGATGAATGGCCTTTGAGTGAATATTTTGTTGTTCATTTCTTTGATTTAATAACAAGATTTAGGCAGTAACAAAGAGAATACAGATAGCCACTTTTGGCTGGCAACATTAAAGCCTCATTTTTTCTCTTTAACACATAATAATGTAACGATGGACACAACAAAAAATTGTAATTTGCTAATCAGAATCTTGACACCAATGTGATGGTAAACCTGTATCGTGGCTGAACGGATCCTATCTCCGTTGGGGACTGCATTAAAGTACGGTCTGTACTTAGTTTCGCTCCTGCTGTCTTCCACTCCTTTCAATGAAAACAGGTTGATTGAAGAGGTTTAACGAGGGTAGTTCGAAGCTGAGGCATTTTTCCCTATTAGGGCAGAAGGTTCTTGAAGTCTTCTTTTAGTTAGTGGTACTCAAAAATCCGCTTTGTTATAGTTTAACTACATTGTTCTAGCTATGCAATTGAGGCTCTGGTTCCATATGGTTTGTTCGAAAAGTTCATTTCGATTGGGAAAGTTCGGAATAAGCTAACGTAACCTCTAGTACTCATGTCCTATCAAGAACTTCTTCCAAGAGCTTGCCAATCCATTAGTTTTGATTTGTATCTGACTGGCTTTTGCTTTGGTATCTTCCGTTGAATCTCATGTTCATGTAGACGTAGAATTCTTCCATGCTTAGGTGTGGTAAAAACACCGGGCCCCAACTGCAAGGCAACTGATGGAGATATGGTGCTGTTTGAGAATGATGTTTTAAGATTCGTTATGCAGTTCCACTTCTAGGCCTTTCTTTACAACTTCCACAAACGTGGCGTTTGTTAAAGAGAGATGAAGGAGAGCTCAGGAGTGATATTTGAGGTCATAGTGGGTAGGCTAAGAGAGGCATATCTTGATTCCCATAGGTAAAGTAAAGGGGAGACCTTCGATGTCATCTTCGAGTTTAGAGACCAATTCATATTCTGATGAGGGGTTACCAACTCTCACTAACAGCATCAAGAATTATCCCCTCTGGATTGATCCTTCTTCGGAGAGTTTTTGGTGTCGTGAGAGCCACCCCCCCCCCCCCTATTGATGAGTTAAAAGCTTTCTAGTTGCCTCATTACCTTTATATCCATGATGAGTTATAGAACTTTGAATCTCCTATATAGTACGCGTCACTGAGGCGCCTGAGAAAGCCTCGCTAGTTGACATTAGCTCTGTTCGTGTTTTGATGATATGTTTATAGAAAGCGGGCATACGTTCCAATCTGGCAAGTACAAATTGCATTGTTCAGACTATAGATCAAAGTATAACACAGCAACGTAACCAGTTCTAGTTCCACAACGGGCAGTCTGGGGAGGATATAATGTACGGGCCAGACCTTATACTTTTACCTCATAGGAACGGAAGTACTAGAAAAACAGAATGATAACAAAAAAACAGCAGTTTACTAACAGTCAATGAAGGCTTCATCGGATATCTTACTTGGCAAAGCTGTGGAACGGAAAGATCACCCATCCAGAAGAACTCTTAGTGACCGATGATCTAGGTCAGAAGAACCATTTTGACTGTTTGTGTTTTAGCGTTCGGTAGCCATCTTGGAGTGCTTTTCATCACTGAATCTGCATCAGCTACTTGATCACGTAGGCCGGGTTATGGAATCTTTGATAGTCCTTTCAATGCTTGCATAGACTGCGTAGAACGACGGGGGGGTACTTCTTGAATTTGTATCCCGGATACAGCACCAAACGCCTAAATCCATAATCTTGAACCTCCTTCTGTGACATTACTATTTTTAGGCCATTTCAAACTGCCAGCAGCCTCTGTACAGGGCAGAACTGCCTCTGAGACAAACACTGTAAGCCTTTTTTCCAACTGTTGATCTGAACTTCTCAAGAAAGAGCGCGAGAAGCTTTAACCTTCATCGACAGAATGGGCGTAGAAATTACATCAATCTTCTGAGATTGCATGCGCGCCCAATTGCGTTATTAACAGATGGAGAGTGCTTTCACCACTGATCATCTCGGAACTTTGAACCGTGTCGCTTGGAATTAACAGTGGTTTCCGATAATTAGCAGTCTGTGCTCACTGTCACCCCATGATTTCCTTGTCATTTTGGTCAACTGCTAGCACAATGAACCAGCATTTCTATACTTCTTGGAAGCTGATATCTTCTTTTTTGTCTTCCCCACGAAAGTAAAATTCTTTAGAAACTTCAAACGCGTCTAACTGACTTATTAATAAGTCATAATACACAAAAAACAGTACAAACTTGCCTCAACTGTCAAGTTAAACACTCACAACTTTGAGTATTCACATTCTAGACACCTCTGAAACTCGTCCTCACTGTATGTTGTCTTCACGTCCAAATGAGACGAGTAGGTCTGGAGTGTTGGGAAGTGTTATAGATTATATCATCTGATGCATACTATATCTATCTATTAAGCAATTGTATTCACTGAATTGAAGTAAATAGCATTACCTTAAGTGTAGTCTTCTCCTGTCATGAAGCTGAAGGGCGTCTCGATGAAAACGTGTTCTTGACAGTTCAAGCAGAGAGGAAACCCACGAACTCGAAGGAATCCGCTTGAACATTCTATCCAACAGTGATATTATAAGCGGGATCAGGCACATAAAGCCCTGCCTCCTTGGACGAAAAATTATATAGCTCGTGAAAAATGAAATCTTTTCTGTCTAAAAGGCAAATACCTACCAATACTATCCCAAAAACAGAATTCATATATTGTCTGTCCCTGCAACATGTGCTAAAATCTGCAACATTTTCTTCCCTGGGATCATGTCATACGTCTACGATACTACACAGATCCAGCTTCGTTTGCAAAGCATTGAAACCTTCCCATAGTACTTAAAATCATAAATGAACTGATAAAAACTTATTTACGCGAGTCATTATACTATCTAGATTCCTCTTGAGATGATTCCTCATTAGGACTGCCAACGCGACAACCAAACATGAATGAAACTGAAGTGTTGTCCAAGTAAAGAATCAATCTGAAGAACACAAAGTATTCCTCTTTGAACGATGATGCAAGCTCACAGTGATTTTCTGATTGTTTGGACGCGTTTAAATCCCATTCGACTTCATTAACATCAACTTCAGAAAGTTGTCTCAGTACCACAATTCTTGTTCTGAAACATCCCTCAGTTTCCTGAATACAACTCTGTTTACAACCTTGATCATAAGTGGCATCATTAGACTTCTTCTGTTCAAAATCAATCTTCTCATGTTCACAATATCAAAGGACTAACATCAGGCTTTGCTGCACAACATTGCTACACATGTGGAGTATAATGGTGTTTCACGACTGAAGCGATTCGCGTAGCCCAAGTAAAATCTGGTTTAGTACTCTAAATCTTATTGATGGCTCATCGTAATTAGAAGAAATGTTGCATTAAACAGCAAAAGAAACTGTAAACAAGTTAATATTGTCACAACTTTAGTTGATTTAACCTTTTTGTCGATCATTTTTGCTGCATTTTCCTCCCATATAATCACTCAACATACCTTCTTAAAGAATCACCACTTCTTTATATTAGGACTTTCTAGCTAACCCCATCTCATATATGGCCCAAATCCACCTACAAAAATATTAAAAAGACGTATAAATACAACGCCAACGCCAGGATTTTCACTAAAAAGGGTTCAACGATAACATAAAAGATAACTTTAACAGTATACTTAACGTTATACATTTTCTGTCGAGCGATAGATATAACAATCAAGTAAGATCAGATCTTGAAGATTCAGCATATTAATACCTAGAAAGTACTATACATATAAGCTCTCAATTACACCAATATTTTCGACTAACTCAAAACTTGAAACTCGTTAAATGATTTGGAACACCTATATGATACTCAACCAAACATCTATACTTATACCACACAATGTCAATCTATTGATTTCTTAAGAAACATATTTTTCACTAGACTATAAATATATACTGTAGAAAAAATTCCAAAAATTAGTACGTTATATAAGTTCTACACCATATTTTTATCGAGAAAAAAAAAATAGAATCTTGAAACTCATTAAATTAAATTCTTAGAACTCCTCTATTGATACTTAACCAAAACTCTACATTGTATACCACACAATTTCAAATCTTATTGATTCTAAGAACACATGCATTTTTCAACATAGCTATTAAATATAACGTGAAAAACTCCGAAAAAGATAGTATTAATTATAAGTTCTTCACTAATTTTTCGAAAAAATAAAAAAGAATCCTTGAACATCGTTAAAATTAAAATTCTAGACTCCATATTGATACTTAACCAAAACTCACACACTTAACACAAAATATCAATAGCTCAAAAAAAAGTTCATTGATGTGAAAAACAACATATTTCTGCAATATAGGACTATACTGATTCAAAAAACTCTTAAAGGTAGTATGAATAATAATATAATCGTTCTAGCATAATAATTCTCAAAAACTCAGGGTTAATCCTGGAAACTGCCTCTAATCGATACTTAGACGAAAATTACAACTTACCTCACAACTATATGTCAATAGTTGATCAAACAAGGTTGAAATGAACTTGTCCAAAACATACTAAAAAGTGTTATGACTCTTTTTTTTTTTTTTTGTTATTGGACTTTGTAGAACAATGGATCTTGTGCAAAATATACATATATATAGGACATTAATTTAAAAGTATGTGTGAAAAGTTAATTAATAAGTTGGAATTGAGGAGCCATGACGATGAGGCAGATCACATGGGACGTTAACGGTTTAAAGTTATATATATAATTAATACTATATGCTTTCTTACACATACACTCACTCCAATAATTTCATATAATTTCATTTAATTAAAAAGTCCGGTTTCTTTAGCTCCCCCCCCCGTATAAAAAGCCTCCTACTGCGTTTTCAACACTCCAAATCTAAATCTTCTTAATTCTGTTAATATGTCAGTTTTCTCGTGAGTTTTATATCTTTTAACATTATAGCATCATTGTTAAAGGCATAATATCTTCAATTGATCAGGTTAACTATCGAATCAGTTGTTTTTTTTCTAAATGACTACTAACCAATCTATGTATTTATTAAAACAACTTCGAAGCTGATTAGTCCTATTATCGATTAACTTTTTCTTAATTCTTCTTACCTAATTGTTCACCACTCTATGTGTGTGTATGCACAATGCACCTTTAAGGCTGATTAGTCGAACTATTAGTTATTTTCCTGTTTTTTCTACCTGAAACTATCACCATCTATGTATCTTAAACATAATTCGAAATTTAGTAGTCTAACTATCTGTGGTTACTTTTCCTATCTGAGTCCGGTCACCATCTAAAGTATTAGTAATAAAATAACTAAAACACACCTCAAAACCTTATTAGGTTAACTAATCAGTTGTTACCATTTTTAAACTGACACTATCACATCTATGTATTATTAAAACACTACTCGAAGCTGATATAAAGTTCCTATTATCGATCAACTATTTTTTCTAATTTTTTACCTAAATTGTCACCATTTATGTATCAAAATACACCTTATGGCTGGTATAGCGAACTATTAGTTAATTTCCTAAAAAAAAAAATTTTTTCTATCTAAACTACTTCCCATCTATGTAAATTTGAATATAATTCGAAATTCTAGTTCTAACTGTCCATCGTATATTTTTCCTCTGGTCTGTCACCATCTAAGTATTCAGTAATAAAAATAACTTAAAAACACACTTTCAAACTTACTTAGTCCAACTTTTGGTGCGATAAATGTAATCTTATTTCAACTAATTGTGCTTTAATTTCGATACATACGATCGTTAGCTGTTAGATAAGGAAAAAAATTGACAGTTAAAGTTGTAAAATAAAACTCGCGAAAAAAGTAAGTCTATAATTTTTGATACAATATTTTAAGTACTATTGTATAGTAATAATCTATTTTATTCTCATCAATTACTCCTTATTACCATTCTGAAACGGATTCCTTTAGGAAGGAAAACATTTAAATTATAAAATTTAATTAGAAAGAAAAAAAAACTGTTTGAACTCTAGGATATTACTCAAAGTTCGTAGATCCCATGAATCTTTTAAAGAGTAAATTTAAAGACTATCATCATTCAGTACATTACATAACTAATTATTTCACTTGCAAAAACTCAAACGAATCACACAACTCAAATTGGTCAAAACCCAACCTCAAGAATCCAAAAAGAATGAAAACCGTTTTTTTTTCCAAAAAAAACCAGGGTTCGATACTTGTATAAATATTTTATATTATATCTATTTTATGCAAGGTCGAAAAAAGGTTTGTAGTATGATGTGATGTATACTCTAATACAAATATCAGTATTTCTTCCCACGGCCGAACTAATCAGTTGCCTTTAATAAGTCACAAAGGAGACAACTTTACTGTTACTCCAAGACACAACCAAGAATCGACTTTTAGCGGATTAAATATTGACATTAATAAAGAGTGCTTAAAGCACTTTATCGTCGCTTAGTTAACTGTTCATGGGGTAGAATCAATGTCGCTAAAGGCTTTAGGATAGATATATACAAAAAAGTGATCAAATTTGCCGCTAAAACATACATATTTAACGGGCAATTGAGATTTTAATTGCCGGCTTTAAATTTTTTTGTCGAGTGAGAAGTTTCCCTTTTAAATAATTCAACCATCATATAAATAAAGTAAAAATATAAAAGTGAATTGGATTATAGCTTTTAATTAAAAAATGACGCTAATCCTTTTTAATTGACGTTATCAAAGATTCACTGTATTAGATTATGAATTATTCCCAACATGTTAACCTATTCACTAAGCATCAGTATTTGTAATGTATATCAATGATAAGCATGCATGTCATATTTATTCTATACAAATTATCAATATTTTTATTAGTTTTAATTTTAAAGTAATTGTTTTCTAATCAAAGACGATCGAAGAAATTTAAATAAAAAACGTAATAATAATAATACCACAAGAACCATGCAGGCATTGAGCTAACATACCTTTGTTAGAGAAACAGATGGAAAAGAAATCCCAACAAAGTATCCAAACACCATTCCCATGATAGTGGTTATAACAAGTCTAGTACTATCATTCGATCTTTTGTAAGCCCACTGTAACAATAAGAATAACAGAAAGAAGGTGATTTAAGCTATATGTGTCAATGATAAGCTCAACTTTGAAATTCATTAGAGAGACATGCAAATACTGCCTACAAACCTGCGGTAAGGGTTCCCATTTTCACAAAAGTTGCTCAACTCAAAGGTCACGCACTAGGCAGAAACCAATTCCTTGAGCATCCTCCAGTTTCAGAAAGCAAATTCACATGCCTGAAAGTTTAAACCCTATTAGTCATGGGCAATAAGCCACACATCACAATCATTCAAAAGAAAAATGTCACACCCCACACCTAAATGATGTCAACTAATCTTTTAACCTGACAGTGTGATCAATTGCTAGAAATATCTCGACAAAAGTTCTATTCCAAATATGTGGAATCTAATAGCACATAAGAACCATAACTATACAACAAACCGAGGAAAAATAATTGGACAACCATTCTCCCAAAAACTCAATCTCTCAATTCAATTTACTAACTAAAGACTCCAAAACAAAACCAGCTAACAATTTTTATACTCTGTCCAGATAATAGATTTACAATAAAGACATATTTCCTTTCACAAGCAAGTTAAGTTTCTCCTGTAATTTCAACAACGTGAAAACAAAAACCTTTACGAATGTAACTTTAAAGTTAAATTTTTTACACAACAACAACAACATACCCAGTGTAATCATATGTGTACACGGCCTTACCCCTTTGTGAAGGTACAAAGACTATTTCTAAAAGACCGTCAGCTCAAGTAACACACATTAAAATAAACAAGGTGTAAACCAAACACAAAGCTACAATTTTTACAATTTCCTTAAAAGTGGGGTTAACAAATCTTGCTTACTGATCTCAACCATAAACCTCCAACATCAAAATTAGAGCAAATTACAAATATTTTTAAAAAAAACACAAAAACCCTTTACTCTCCTATACATATTACAATGAAATGAATCAAATTAAGACTAAACCATAAAAAATGCTGCTAACATTCAATGTAAAAACTGAAAAAATCCATTCTTGACATAAACAAACTCCCAAAAAATGTAAAAAAAATTCTTAATTAAACCCTTTTCGTTACCAAAAAAACCTTAATCTTCATTTCTACGATCAGCCATTTGATTATTTATTTTTTTCAAAAAATCTTCAAATTTAACTGTTAAAACCCCAAAAAATCAAATAAATGGGCATTAAAAGAATCGTAAATGAGAAAAATAAAACTAGGGTTTGAGAGATTTACAGGTTCCGCCGATGGGTTTTCACGAAGAAGAAAGATAGATCTTCCTAAGAGATCGGGTTCAAGGTTTTTCGATTTATTGGGGAAGAAATGTTACAAAATTTTGAAAAAAAAATAATACAAAATATGCGTTTTGCTTTGAAATTATGAAACAGGAAAACAAAAAATATAAACATGTCTTTCTCTAATTTACTATATTATCCTTTTGTAAACTATTTTCTCAGTCTCGAAATAAATTTTTTTTTTAGCCCATTTTACATCTATTAAGAAAATAATAATATTAATACCTCCATTTTAAATATTGATTTTGCTCATTTTACGTGTATGAAAAATAAAGAGTACTCTCTTCATATTACTTCACTCATATTGAATACTTGAGATAACGTTTGAGAACTATTTTATTAAATATTTTCCAAAAATATAATTGAAAATGTGCTATTAAGAAAAAGTATTCTTTAATATAAAATTATATCAAATAGTTAATACTATAGTTTGCCTTGAATTTATAAAACATTATTTATTTTAAGATAACACTTATATTGAGAATATATATATATATATTAAAAAAAAGAGAAAGGGACTTTTTGTTTGGATAGTTTAATAAAATTTGCTAGTGAATTATTAATGAAATTATATAGTGCTTAATCGATAAACATGGGAGAAATTATCAAAATCTCGATTAGTTTGCATGACAATATAAATATATTATTCCCTTTAAAAAAAATTACATACCTGAGATTAGACGTTGATCTAAGCATTTGACTCTTTCATATTTATGGTGAGCCCAATATTATATTTCGTGAATAATTTATGTGCAATTTTTATAAATATTTTTTAATTATATTGTTTGAGCTTTTCATAGATATCAATGAACGCATATCGAATTTTCTATATGTAGTATATTTTTAAAAAATTTAACAATATAATGATACTTTTTTAAAGCGTTCGAACAATATAATTACTCAGTAAAATGTGATAATAATCTAATTATTTTTTAACAAGAAAGACATTGGTCAACATGCTTCTTTCATGTTTTATCTTCCATAACAAATAATGCATTTAATTAACTTAGGTTAGGTAAACCATCTAAATAATTTTTTTTTGAAAGCAAAAGCTAAGTTTTTTCTGAATTATCTTTTGAATAATAAAATAAAATTGTGTCCTTAACATTGTACTTTTCATGAGATGTTGAGACTTAAACTACCCAGTTTCCATGTTGGTGTTAGTTGGTAGGACTCTTTCACTCACTAAATCTCCGCGATAATTTAACTTTATACATTGACAGTATATGTTGTATTTCAATCATTCTTTGTTGATTAAAAAGAAAAAAAATAATGAGTTTACGTACCAAAAAAAAAAAATCACTGAATATAAGTTACAATGTAGAATACGCACAACAAAGTAAGAACACACTGAGAAGAGGTTAACATAAAAGGAGATGAAAGATAACTGACAGCCAAAACTTTGATATTTCTAACTCCCAGTCCTTTTTAACAAATGGTACTTGGGTCTGGATTCCAGATAAAACTTTCTAATATTTTACTCGGCCTAATAATTATAACGGAATCAGTCTCATTCACCGTATTAAGGCCATAGGCCCCTACGGATTCAGCTTGGTTCACAACATTGATGAGTGAGCTCTTCCACCTAATAGACTAGTCGTTTTGGTTTTGGACTCTCAAACATGTTTAGTTTATATAACAATTGGTATCAGAGCAGAGCAAGTCGATCGAATCGATACTTGAGATGAATGCCTTTGAGTGAATATTTTGTTTCATTTCTTTGATTGATAACAAGATTTAGGCATAACAAAGAGAATACAGATAGCCACTTTTGGCTGCAACATTAAAGCCTCATTTTTTCTCTTTAACACATAATAATGTAACATGGACACAAACAAAAAAATTGTAATTTGTAATCAGAATCTTGCACAATGTGATGGTAAACCTGTATCGTGGTGAACGGATACTATCTCCGTTGGACTGCATTGAAGTACGTCTGTACCTAGTTTCGCTCCTGCTGTCTTCAATCCTTTCAATGAAACAGGTTGATTGAAGAGGTTTAACGAGGGTAGCTTCGAAGCTTGAGGCATTTTCCCATTAGGCAAGAGGTTCTTGAAGTCTTCTTTTAGTAGTGGTACCTCAAAATCCGCTTTGTTATGTTTAACTACATTGTTCTTAGCTGCAATGTGAGCTCCTGGTTCCATATGGTTTGTTGAAAAGCTCATTTGATTGGGAAAGTTCGGATAAAGGCTAACGTAACCTCTTAAGTACATCATGTCTATCAAGAACTTCTTCCAAGAAGCTTGCCATCCATTAGTTCTTGATTTTGGTATCTGTACTGGATTTTGCTTTGGATCTTCCGTGAATCTCATGTTCATGTAGACGTAGAATTCCTTCCATTGCTTAGGGAAAAACACCGCGCCCCAACTGCAAGGCAACTGATGGAGATATGGTGTGTTTGGATGAATGTGTTTGAAGAAGTCAGTTGCATTCCATTTAGGCCTTTCTTTAACAACTTCCACCAAACGTGGCGTGTAAAGAGAGATGGAGGAGAGCTCAGGGAGTGATATTTGAGGGTCATAGTGGTAGGCTAAGAGAGCATATTTGATCCATAGGTAATAGTAAGGGGAGACTTCGATGTCATCTTCGAGTAAGAGACCAAAATCATCATCTGATGAGGGGTACCAACTCTCACTAACAGCTCGAATTAGTCCTCCTTGGATGATCCTTCTTCGGAGAGTTTTGGTTCCGTGAGGCCAATTGAATGAGTTAACAAGCTTTATAGTTGCCTCATCTACCTTACTATCCATGTTGAAAGTTATAGGAACTTGATCTCCTATATAGTACGCGTCACTGAGCGCCTTGAGAAGCCTCGCTAGTGAATTAGCTCTGTTCTGTGTGATGATGTTTATAGAAAGCGTCATACGGTTCCAATCTGCAAGTACAAATTGCATTGTTCAGACTATAGATCAAATATAACAACAGCAACATACCTAGTCTAGTCCCACAACGTGGAGTCTGGGGAGGATATAATGTACGCAGACCTTACTTTTACCTCAGAGGTAACGGAAGTACTAGAAACAACAGATGATAACAAAAAACATCAGTTACTAACAGATCAATGTAAGGTTCATCGATATCTTACTTGGCAAAGCTGTGGAACGAAGATCAGCCATCCAAAGAACCTTAGTGACCGATGATCTAGGTAGAAGAACCAATTTTGAACTGTTTGTGTTAGCTTCGGTAGCCATCTTGAGTGCTTTCATCACATTAGAATCTGCATCAGCTACTGTGATCACGAGGCTCGGGTTGTGAATCTTGATTAGTCCTTTCATGCTTGCATAGACTGCTTGAACGACGGGGACTTCTGAATTTGATATCCCGGATACAGCACCAACGCCTAAATCCATAATCTTGAACCTCCTTTCTGTGCATACTATTTTAGGCCATTTCAAAGCTGCAGCAGCCTCTTCACAAGGGCAGAAACTGCCTCCTGAGACAACAATGTAAGCCTTTTTTCCAACTGTTGATCTGAACTTCTCAAGAAGAGGCGCGAGAGCTTTAACTTCATCGACAGAATGGGCGTAGAAAAGTACATCAATCTTCTGAGGATTCATCGCTGCCCATTGCGTTATGTAACCAGTGGAGAGTGCTTTCCACCACTGATCATCTCGGACTTGAACCGTGTCCTTGAATATAACAGTGGTTTCCGATACATAAGCAAGTCTGTGCTCACTGTCACCCCATGTTTCCTTGTCATTTGGATCAACTGGTAGCACAAATGAACCAGCATTTCTATACTTCTGAAGCTGATAGCTGCATTTTGTTTCCCCACGAAAGTAAAATTCTTAGAAACTTCAAACGCGTAACTGCTTATTAATAAGTCATAATACACAAACAAACAGTCAAACTTGGCCTCAACTGACAAGTAAACACTCCAACTTTGAGTATGCACATCTAGACACCTCTAACTCGTCCTCACTGTATGTGTCACGTCAAAATGAGGACGAGTTGGAGTGTTATAGATTATATCACTCTGATCATACTATATCTATCTATAAGCAAATTGTATTACACTATATGAAGTAAATAGCATTACCTTAAGTGTAAGTCTTCTCCTGTCATGAAAGTGAAGGGCGTCTCGATGAAAAGTGTCTTGACAAGTTCAGCAGAGAGAAACCAAGAACTCGAGAGGAAATCCGCTTGAACAATTCTATCCACAGTGATATTATAAGCGGGATCAGGCAAATAAAGCCCTGCCTCCTTGGATCGAAACTTCCTATAGCTCGGAAAAATGAAATCTTTCTGTCTAAAAGGCAAAATCCTACCAATACTTCCCAAAACAGAATTCATATACTTGTCTGTCCCTGCAACATGTGCTAAAATCTGCAACATTTTCTTCCCTGGGATCATGTCATCGTCTACGATATACACAAGATCAGCTTCTGTTTGCAAAGCCATTTGAAACCTTCCATAGTACTTAAAATCATAAGATGAACTGATAAAACTTATACGCGAGTCATTATAACTATCTACGATCCTCTTGAGTGATTCCTCATTAGGACTTCCAAACGCGACAACCCAAACATGATGAAACTGAAGTGTTTGTCCAAGTAAAGAATCAATCTGAGAACACAAAGTTTTCCTCTTGAAATGATTCAAGATCACAGTGATTTTCGGCTTGTTTGGACCGCGTAAATCCCATTTCGACTTCATTAACATCAACTCAGAAAGTGTCTCAGTACACCAAGATTCTTGTTCTGAAAATCCCTCAGTTCCTGATACAACTCTGTCTTCAACTTGATCATAAGTGCATCATTAGACTTCTTCTGTTCAAAATCAATCTTCTCATGTTCACAAACATCAGAAGGACTAACAACTGATTTTTGCTGCACAACATGACTAACAACATGTGGAGGTATATGAAGTGTTTCCACGACTGAGCGATTCGCGTAGCCCAAGTAAAATCTGGTTTAGTACTTAAATCTATAGATGGACTCATGTAATATAGAAGAAATGTTGCATAAACAGCAAAAGAAAACTGTAAACAAGTTAATATTGTCACAACTTTAGTTGAAGAACCTTTTTGTGATCTCATTTTGGCTGCTTTTCCTCCCACATAATCACTCAACATACCTTCTAAAGAATCACCACTTCTTATATTAGGATTTCTAGCTAACCCCATCTCATATATGGAACCAAATCCACCTACAAAAATGTTAAAAAGACTATAAATACAACGCCAACGCCAGGATTTTCACTAAAAGGGTTCAACGATAACATAAAAGATAACTTTAACTATATCTTAACAGTATAATTTTCTGTCGAAGGGATAGATATAACAATCAAGTAAAGATCAAATCTTGAAAGATTCAGCATATATACTATGAAAAGTACTATACATATAAGCTCTTACACCAATATTTTCGACTAACTCAAAATCTTGAAACTCGTTAAAGTTAAAATTCTGGAACCACCTATATGATACTCAACCAAAAATTATACATTTATACCACACAATGTCAATCTATGATTCTAAGAACACATTATTTTTCAACATAGACTATAAATATATACGTGAAAAATTCCCAAAAATAGTATTAATATAAGTTCTACACCAATATTTTCGAGAAAAAAAAAATAGAATCTTGAACTCATTAAATTAAAATTCTAGAACTCCTCTATTGATACTTAACCAAAAACTCTACATTTATACCACACAATTTCAATCTATGATTCTAAGAACACATGATTTTTCAACATAGACTATAAATATATACGTGAAAAAACTCCGAAAAATAGTATTAATATAAGTTCTACACTAATATTTTCGAAAAATAAAAACAGAATCTTGAACTCGTTAAATTAAAATTCTAGAACTCCACTATTGATACTTAACCAAAACTACACACTTAACACACAATATATCAATAGCTCAAACAAAAGTTCTATGATTGAAAAACAACATTATTTTCAATATAGACTATACGTGATCAAAAACTCTTAAAAGGTAGTATGAATAATAATATAATTAGTTCTACATCAATATTCTCAAAAAACTCAGTTAAAATCCTGAAACTGCCTCTATCGATACTTAGACGAAAATTACAAACTTACCTCACAATATATGTCAATAGTTGATCAAACAAGGTTGAAAATGAACTTGTCCAAAACAACTACTAAAAAGTGTTATGACTTTTTTTTTTTTTTTTGTTATTGGAATTTGTAGAACAATGGATCTTGTGCAAAATATATATATATAGGACATTTAATTTAAAAGTATGTGTGAAAAGTAATTAATAAAGTTGGAATTGAAGGAAGCCATGAGAAATGAGGCAAGATCACATGGGGTTAACGGTTTAAAGTTAATATATAATAATTATACTATATGCTTTCTTACACATACAATCACTCAAATTAATTTCATATAATTTCATTAATTAAAAAGTCCGGTTTTTTAGCCTTATAAAAAGGCCTCCTACTGCGTTTTCAACACTCCAAATCTAAATCTTTCTTAATTCTTATAATATCAGTTTTCTCGTGAGTTTTATATTTTAACTATATATCATCATTGTTAAAGCATATATCTCAAATATTGATCAGGTTAACTATCGTTCAGTTGTTATATTTGTCTAAACTGAACTCTAACCATCTATGTATTATTAAAACATACTTCGAAGCTGATTAGTCCTATTATCGATTAACTATTTTCTAATTCTTCTACCTAAATTGTCACCATCTATGTGTATCACAATGCACCTTAAGGCTGATTAGTCGAACTATTAGTTATTTTCCTAGTTTTTTCTACCTGAACTATCACCATCTATGTATTTAAACATAATTCGAAATTTAGTAGTCTAACTATTGTGGTATACTTTTCCTATCTGGTCCGTCACCATCTAAGTATTAGTAATAAAATAACTAAAACACACCTCAAAACTTATTAGGTTAACTATCAGTTGTTACATTTTTCAAACTGAACTCTCACCATCTATGTATTATTAAAACATACTTCGCAGCTGATTAGTCCTATTATCTATCAACTATTTTCTAATTTTTCTACCTAAATTGTCACCATTTATGTATCAAAATACACCTTATGGCTGGTTAGTCGAACTATTAGTTAATTTCCTAATTTTTCTATCTAAACTATCACCATCTATGTATTTGAATATAATTCGAAATTCATTAGTCTAACTGTCCATCGTATACTTTTCCTACCTGGTCTGTCACCATCTAAGTATTAGTAATAAAATAACTAAAACACACTTCAAAACTTATTAGTCCAACTATTTGTTGCGTAATTATCTATTCAACTAATTGTGTTTAATTTGATACATAGATGGTGCTAATTTAGATAGGAAAAAAATTGACAGTTAAAGTGTAAATAAACTCGCGAAAAAGTAAAAGTTATATTTTTGATCAATATTTTAAGTACTATAGTACTAGTAATAATCTATTTTTATTTATCAATTACTCATTATTACAATCTGAAAACGGATTCCTTTAGGAAGGAAAAACATTTAAATTATAAAAATTTAATTAGAAAGAAAAAAAACGTTGAAATTAGGATATTACTCAAAGTTGTTGATCCCATGAATCTTTTAAAGAGTAAATTAAAGACTATCATCATCAGGTACATACATAATATATTTCACTTGCAAAAAACTCAAAGAATCACACAAACTCAAATTGTCAAACCCAACTTCCAAGAATTCAAAAAGAATGAAAAACACGTCACAGTTCGATGTATAAAATATTTTATATTATATTATTTATGCAAGGTCGAAAAAAAGTCGTAGTATGATGTGATGTATACTCTAATACAAATATCAGTAATTTCTTCCACGGCCCGAACTAATCATGCCTTATATAAGTCACAAGGAGACAACTTTACTGTTACTCCAAGACACTACAACAAAATCGACTTTTAGCGGTATTAAATATTGACATTAATAAAGAGTGTTAAAGCACTTTATCGTCGTTAGTTAACTGTCATTAGAATCAATGTCGCTAAAGGCTTTAGAGATATATACAAAAAGTGATAATTGCCGCTAAAAATACATATTTAACGGCAATTGAGAATTAATTGCCGCTAATAATTTTTTTTGTCGGAGTGAGAGTTCCCTTTTAAATAATTCAAGAACCATCATATAAATAAAGTAAAAATATAAAGTGATGGATTATAGCTTTTAATTAAAAAAAATGACGCTAATCCTTTTTAATGAGTTATCAAAGAATCATGTATTAGATATGAATTATTCACCAACATGTTAACCTATTTCACTAAGCAAGTATTTGTAATGTTATAATATAAGCATGCATGTCATTTTATTCTATACCAATATTATAATATTTTTATTATTTTAATTTTAAAGTAATTTTTTTCTAATCAAACGATCGATCGAAGAAATTAAATAAAAAAACAGTAATAATAATAAATATTAAGATACGTGTACATTACCTTGGGAATGAAGAAAAATGAAATAATTAATTAAGAACACAATATATTTGAGAGCCTTTTCTTCTTGAGCAATTTAAGCTTACACCAAATAATATCAAAGAAAAATTGTGATTGGATAAAAATAGTTTGAGTATGAAGAATTTATAGTGAAATAAAAAAAGTTGGCCTAAGTTGACTTTTTTAAGAATTAATATGAACATACATATTTATATGTATAATATATAGTAGTACATTTTAATTTTTGAGTGGATGAATATTGCAACAATACTTCATGTTATTGCTTTTTTGCCAAACTTTTGGAACAAGTTGAATACTAGATTGATTTGCTTACATTTGTAATATATTTTTATAAAGTTTATCTTCGAGGAAATTGCATATATGCACCCATTATAATGGTTCTAAATATTTGTATTTTAGGAAAATCGATCTAAAATTATAGAAAAAAATTCAAGTTCCAGATATCTATATTTATATATATATATATATATATATATATATATATATATATATATATAAAGGTATAGTAATTAATATATTCTGGCTTGACTCAATGTGAATAGTTAAGAATATAGGGTTTATTATTTTAGTCCAATAACATATATATCACAAGCAATAAAGAGTTCAACGATACATGTTTATATGAGTCATGGCCGTTAATTTGCTCGATTGATGTAGGTGACAAACATTTTTGATGAAATTTTTATAAAAAATACTCTATCTGTTTCATTTTATGTGACACTTTTCGCATTTTGAGATTCAAATAAATCTATCTTTGACCGTAAGTTTTTCATAGATCATTTTAACATTTTGAATTATCAATTATTGTGAATTATAGTACTCTTTACGTAGTTTACAAATATATAATTTTTATTTTAAAAAATTTAAAGATTTCATACGCAAATGTCCGATCAAAGTTAAACTGTTTGACTCTCGAAAAAGGAAAAGTGTCACATAAAATGAGACGGAGGGAGTAACTTTTAACAGCGAGTTATATTCTAACGTTAATAAATTAGGGTTTTCTTAGTAAATGATTGTTTTAATTAATTGATTTAATAGCTTATATGTGACGATAATTTTACGTATAAAACGTTGCATGACAAAAAGACAAACGCAAATTAAGTGAAAATTTAATTAAGGATTTGTTTTTGTCGTTAATTCATTTAAAAGTTAGGTGAACATTTACATGAAAATAAGGTTTATGTCTTTTTTTTTTTTTTTGAGATGATTATCATATACTGAAGCAAAAAAATGAACTTTTAATTTAATTGCAAAAAATAAACAAAAGGAATAAAACATTGAAAATTTGTTTGTGAAATTAATAATTAATGCATATATACAAGTCAACGTAAATACACGGTATATGTAAAACTAAAAAAAGTGTGTTGGTCAACGATTAGATCTATATAAATACTTTTTTCTTTAAGTTAAAAAAATGAAAAAATAAATCACGTAGAACCTCAAATAATTGGAAAAAGGGTTTTAATTTATATATATTGAGAGTGTAATTTTTTATTTGTTTCGGTCAAGCACCTAAAAATAATTACCATCTTAAAAAAAAAGACACATGTCAGTTCATGTTATAACATTTTAAAATAGATTGATAGTTAAACGAAAACTTACGCTATCGTGGCGTCAAGAAAGAGTACTTTGTTCGCGCTCATATTAACGATTTCTGATTTGAATTCGACGAGTCGTCCTCCCCTTTCAATGATAAAAGTATTGTCTTCGTCGAATATAAGTTAAAGTCACTTATACGAATATATTTGACAAAATCTAAAGTTGAAAAATAATCTAGGATTTAAAAATAATTTTACGGAAATACAATAACTATTTTTTATTTCTTTTGATCAAGCATGTAACTACACATAAATTTATAAAATCAATTTCTAACATTAAAAAATATTTTTCAACACGTTAATACTTATTAGTTATTATTAATCTAATCAGCTAATTCAAACGAACTCTTATGTTTTATGTTTTGAATCATTTCTTCAAAAAAGTTATATTGACTTTCAAAGTGCTTTGTTTGGTGTTCATGTTCTACTATAGTGCTTTATTTGGTATTTTTTGTTGTATAGTATAGAAGTACATGATTGACTCTTGAGAATTTTTTTAGGGTTTTGACCCTACATAAAATATAGAAAAAAATAAATAAATAATATTATTTATTTTTAGTGTAGAGATTTAGTTTAATTATTATAAGTATGTCATAATTCTCTAATCATAATTAAGTGGGCGGTAGGTACATGTGAAGAGATCCATTCTCTACGTACAATTTCATGATCAATATATATGTGAAACTCTAATTATTATCAAATGGATTTGACTTATATACTTTGATTAGATTAATAGTGTAAAAAAATTACTAATTAACATGTTATAATATGTAATTTTGTTTATTATTGGACTAATAAGAAATTATCTCTTAAATAATCTAATAGTTATATGAGAAAATAACAAAAAAATTATCTTTATTCAAAGTGTTTCATTAAATATTATACTGATAAAATACGAGTAATTTTAGTGTAATTTGTCGAATATTTAACAAACTTTAGTTGTTAGATTTTATAAACTGTAAAAAAAAAAGAGAAAGAACATGAATTTATATTGAAATTAGATTGGATATATTATTGTTTTTGAGAAGTGTTTTAATGGCGATCGTACTTTTCTTCTCTGGAAGTCTAAATATATATCTTTTTTAAATATATAATATATACAAATTTTATCTCTAGTTTTATGAAAAGTAAATAGATTGTTACTGTAACAAAACTGTGAATTACATGAGGATTTTCCTGGGATTAGTATGAAAATTCGCAGGAAACTTATTTTTCTGCAAATTTTCATATTAATTATCAGGAAAATCCCTATGTAATTCACAGTTATCTTTTAGTGACGTTTCCGGTATTGAGGAAGATTTAAAGTTGAAAAATACATGGATAATATATGGATTGTCTAGTTGCATAATGCATATGGCCTAACAATATATATACACACACCAATTAATAATGTGTTTGAAATCAAAGTCTAAACTTCATTTTTTTTTTTCTATTTTAGATAGACATAAACCTATTGGTCAATATGAAGAACTTGGTCCTCAAGTGGATGTTAGCTATAGATTCTTTTGATAATAATATATATAAGTGGAGTTATTCCTAATTTAAATGTATTATCTCGAGGCATTTCACATGCTATAAGGAAACTTCCATGTCCTAATTTTCAAAGGAAATAATTTTATATTTATACTATATATTATAAGTCCTAAATAATATAGTAAATATATGTATAGGGTGATTTGAGTCTAATGTTCCCTATATTAAGGTCAAAAACACTTGTCTTTATTGGTATAAATTAGTGTAAAAATCATATAATGTGGACTTTGCTTCTTTCTTTTTAATTTGTCTTTATACTTCTTTTTAAAAAATATTTTCAATAGTAATAGATCCATATTGAAGGAAGGAGATGGGAAAAATAAAGACTTATAATTAGATTGAATTTACTAGTATATATTGAGCTAACTTCCTCCTCGAATCACTCTAGTACGATAAATCGAGAGGAGGTATTAGATAAAATATGATGTGATAGAAGAGTTCTTTTTTCGTATAAGTTTTTTGAATCAATCACGAATACTTAATACTTTATATCTACAGTCTATTTTCATTTTTTTCTCTATCAGCAAGAGGGATCGAAGAAAGATAATTATTACTTTTTTTTTTCTTGAACGGAGGAGGACTATATTGATTAACCTTTCTATCAGAATATTTTCTTGATCGAAGAGCCCCTTTTTAAGTGAAACGTGTCTAAATAAAACAATATAAATAATGAAAAGTATCATAATCGATTTCATCTTATATGAAATTGAACCGTATTTATTGTTGTAAACAACAAACTTGTATTGTACTCCAATTATTGATAGCTAGGGGCACTTAGTCATGGTACTATATGAATTACATTGGGACTTGGGGAAAAGAGTTATTATTTTGAAATAATAAGAAGATTAATATTAATACTATTATATAAAAAGAAATTATATATATTAAATAAAGTTTGGGTATTCATTGGACTGACATTGCATTATCACGCTATCTATATATTAAAATAAGTAAATCAAGTTGAAGATATCATAATTGTCTTATTAATTTTATTTATAATTATTAAGAAACTTTGATATTTTTTTTTATTTTTTTTTTGTATAAATGGGAATTGAAATTATTGACTTGTCTATTTAACACACAAAAGTGACTCAAAATACCACTGTCTCATCAGTAGTGCGGTAGGTAGGTGAATTAACTATAATATAATGATAAATCTTTGATTATTTTTCCCCAAATATATTTCGTACACTTCAAATACTTCTTTGTAATTTGTATGTTGATTATAATACTAATAATAAACTCATTGGGTCTATTAAAAATAATATTTTATATTTTACAAAGTAGAAACAAGGTTATATGTATATATATACCATATTCCTTAGATTCTACTTGTGAAATAAACGTATGTTATTGTTATTGTAACTTAAATTCCACACACTACCTCTAAGAATGACAATTAGGTTTGGAGTAGGGGGATAAAAAAATTAAGTAGATATTTGCACGTAGATTCCGATTTTTTATAACGTTATTTTAAATTTATGAAATTGGAGTGAGTTGAAGATAAAGTCATGTTTAATTATACTTTTTGCAAAATAAAGAAGAGAACACATTATTTGGAAATTATGAAGATGGAGTTGAAAAACAAATTTATAATCCAGTCCAATCCAAATTTAATTTGAAAATTTTATGATAAAACATTAATTTTGAAATGAAGTGAAATCAATTATTTTATGGGAAAATTATATATAATGGCAAACTAATAAATCAAATTAATTGCTATAACCATCCTTTGATTTAAATTGTGTCCCGTAGCAAACTGTTTGATAGTCACCTCTCTCCCTCAAACTCTCGCTCGTCACTCTCCTCCCTCGCTCGCTTCCTCTCACTTTTATACAAAGACAAGTGTATAAAATCTGTTTCTATTTGTATAAAGCGAGAGGAAATTGTATAAATAATATATTTTGTTCCCCTCTCTCCCCTCTCCCAGATCTCACTCGCCACCCTCGCCTCTCGCTTATACAAACATAAACGAAATGTATAAATTGGTTTCTGTTTGTATAAAGCGAGAGAAAATTGTATATCCACATGCAAATATATATATTTTCGTCCTATACACTTATAATTATACAATAAAAATACTCCCTTACCCAGTTTCTTTTGCCTTTCTCTCTTTCTCATTTTATACAAATTCAAATTATATATAATTTCTCTCTTTCTCGTTTTATTCAATTCGATTCAATTGTATATTCCCTGTCCAAGTCTCTTTTGCCTTTCTCTTTTTCTCATTTTATACAAATTTAAATTGTATATAATCGTTCTATACACTTATAATTATACAATTCATTTTATACACTTCGTTTTATACAATTCTCTGCCCAAGTTTCTTTCTCTTTCTCGTTTATACACTTCGTTTTATACAATTCGCTTCAATTGTATATGTATAGCGAATTATACATTTATATGTTTGCTATTAAGTACAATTATGCAAACTTTGCTATAGCACACAAATATGAATTTTATGTTTGCTATATGTGAAAGCTGCCATTTTATATATATATATATATATATATATATATATATATATATATATATATATATATATATATATATATATATATATATATATATATATATGGGCTTATTTTTGGGTGTAGCCCCAGTATGGGCTTATTTTTCTGTAATGGCCATTGGGCCTTATGGACCTTACCCTGTTAATTTTTTTTTCTTTCCCTTTCATTTTTACATGTTAAATGTTAAAAAATCATGGAGTGTCCTATTTGGATACACTATTTAATATATATTTTAGTTTTTAAGAATGTTTGCACATCTATCTATTTCAAAATATTTTGAATACTTGGTGTCTAAATGTTTCATACTGATTGAAGTTTAAATATTGTGTCTCAAAGTTAATGCTAAGATAATTTTAAAATATAAAGTTTATGTAATTAATTCTGTTGTCATCTTGTTCATCTCCTCTAAATTCTTCGTGATTTGAGAGCTTAAACAATATGTTTCTTGAATTTAAGATGATATGGACCTCCTTCTGATATTTCTAAGAATCGAGCATTGATCATCCGTTCAAAAAACGATGTAGTTGATATTGCATCTCTCTGCATGTGGATATGCCATATGTTTTCTTCAATAATGCTTTGAATGTCCTAAAAAAGTTACGTAGCCTCTCTATTTATAGTTATAGAGACTAAGTCTTCAAGTGTAAATGAATTCTCTTGCTTTATTCTGATTAATTATTATTTATGATCGCCATCAAACTTTATCACTAATATTATATGATAATTAGGTTGTTTGCGATTAGTCAAGTCATATCATTTAAACACTCGACGACTTTTAATTGGTTTTTATTTTGATTAGGCTTTGCCACATCATTTACACACATGTCACTAAACACCATATTTATTTCTTCCATATTTCATTTTTTAAATATTTTTTTCACCTTATGATGTTTGTGGCTTTTAACTGATCATAAAGTTAAGGATTAGGTAATCATAATTCATAATCCTTTGACTAACATGCCAAATGATAATTGTAATTAATTAACACACTCATCATCATTATAAGATAATACTTTAAATTGAAAATGTTGTACTTTGATCATATTTGTTTTTAGTTGAATTATTCTTCACTTTTTACAACCCCCCTCCCCCCCCCCTCTCTTTTTTTTTCATAAATAAAATTTTAAATGTTTTGCTAAGTCCAATCATCATAAATCATGCCTAGTGTCCAATTATTATTGTTCATTTTTAACTCTTTTGCATATAGCCTTGTGGTACACCAAAACATATCTGCAGAATTTTCAAGTATATATTTGAGTACCCCATGACCATTTTAGTCAAATTATCTATCACAATAATATATATTTGATCGGAGTTATATTTTCATGAGTTAAATTTAATCACTGCGTAATAGCTAATATCTTCCTGATTAATACCGCCCACCACATAAACAAACAATGCATATAGTTTTTCCTTCATTCTAATTTATGTGACCATTTATAAATTTCGAGAGCTAAATAAATAATTTTTTGGGTGTGTTTTTCAAACATGTAGATTTTATTTTGAAATAATTAAAGTTTTTATGTCCAAATTTTCTATCAAATTGAAAAAAATTGAATATCATATAGCCTAGCCTAGTTCTTGTCCTCTTAGAAGAAAATCAAATCTAAATCCACGCAATCAAACAATATCTCGAATCTAGATTATGTTATATATTTTTAGAAATATGTCAACAAGCATATACACAATACAACACTATATCTTAATCAGAAAATTCGAATTCAAATTGGGAATAAAAAAAATTATATTTAAAATTCATTTTTAAAATAAATTATATAATATGTACATTTAAATTTAATCGAATACCGATATAAATATAAAATTTCAGACGAAAAAACAATTAAAAAAAAAAAAAAAGGAATAGTGGACTGTATGGTATACAAACAAATGGATCAAGATTATACAAGTTGTATTATTGGTTTGAGTCAGAGTTCCATAAGGACAAAAAAATAAATAAATAAAGGAGCCTTTGTTTTCCATTATTTTTGAGGTTTGTGCAAATCTATCATGATTTCAATATTATATATCATATAAACATTTACTTTATCTCACTATAAATAAATATAAATAGATGCAAATTATGACATTAATTTAATTGTTAACTAAAAAAAAAAGAAAAAAAAGCATGAGTCTTAAATAACTCACTCAAAAAGGTTTTTAAAATTTTGAATTTGTAATTTTAATCTTTAATGAAATTAAATACCTTTGCACTATTTATTTATATTATGTATCGAAAATATTAAATTCAATTAAATTCATAGTATGAAAAAGAATCCCGTATCCTTTTATTTTCTTGTCTTGCCAATTTGAAACATGAGTGCTTGCCTTTCTAGTCACTAGTCACTGATCTTACTTATATATTTTTTATCTTTTGTCTTATTTATCGTATACTATTCATTTCGATTCTCGAAAGCATTCTTTGAAGCAAAAATTCTGATAAATCAACGAAGTTCGTTAGGGTATCTTATAAAAAAGTGTTTGGTTAAAGATTTGTTGCAATTTGAGTGGTACTATCCATCCTACTCTATCACCTATATCCTTCTTGTCCATCGTTAATTAGAACTTTTTTATTTTATTTTATGAGTTATTCATTATCTGTCTTTTATGAGTTTCATCTTTATATATCAGTGGTTTTGAGTTTATGAGTTCTGAATTTAAGAAAATGCAACTTACTAGGTGCTTGATAAATATTTATACGAATTTAAAATATAAATACAAAATTTGAGTCAAAACTATTGAATTCATCGACAAATAAGAGAAATGGAAAAGTACTAACACAATTTGCATATAAATAAAAGAGAATTGACACTATCCCTATTCCATGATAATACAATGTCAATTGAAAAATCCTCAAACATTAGAAATAATATTGTTTGAGCACTTGTTTTCTGCAGCCTAAATTATAATACTATATATTATAAACTGCTGATTTTAATTTCTCCCCTAAAAATTTGATTTTTTCTTAATATTTTATATTGGAGGATTATAACTAGTTAAACTAGCTTGATGGTATCTTCCATTTGGTTTAGGAATATACTCTTCTAGCTCCTCTTTTTCCCAATTAAGTTTTGATGCAACATTTTCTTGACTTGGAAAGTACTCCTACAAAATACATACGATCTCGTTACGTGTTTGGATAAAAGTGTTTAAACTGATACAGAGTAATGAGTATGTTGGGTGAAAATGTGATGATAACCACATAAAAAAACATATAGATACGTTAAAAAAGTGCTTATAAGCTAGTTTACCTCGAGTTTATTCATAAGTTCGTTGGCTGTAGGAGCAGATACAAAGATTTGACGCGCGTTAGGACATATGAAACCTTCCTCTACTGCTTTGTCAATGAAAGCTAAAAGGGAATTATAGTAACCATCAACGTTCAATAGCCCTACCGGTTTGTCATGAATTCCGAGTTGAGACCATGCTATAACTTCAAGAAGCTCTTCTAGAGTTCCATATCCACCTATAAACGTACATTATCATACGTTCAATTGTGTGATCATCTAATCTAACAGTTTGCGTAACAAATAGGTATTTTGTTAACCTATTTTAAGAGTTTGTAGTTAAGAAACCATAAGTTAGTCCTTGGAAATTAACAACATTTAGTTGAAAGTATACTTCAAAGTGAAATTCCACTAGTACTTTTGGTTCAACTTGTGTATTCATGTTAAAATAATTACTAAAATTTGTATAAATTCATAAACCAAATCGGGTGTCTTGGAGCAATGGTAAAGTTAACTCTACCTAACTAATAGATCACATGTTCGAGCCGTGGAATTATCAATCACTAATGTTTACATTAGGATAAGTACTTGTCTACTGAACCTGTATGAACGTGAGATGCTTTGTGCACCAGACTATGCCCCCTAACTAATTAGTGAAACTCGAGGTTGTTGTTCGAGAATTCAGAACCCGTAAAGTTCAAATTCCTATCTATCTTTTCTTTACGAAACTCTAGTATTAGAACATAACAACGACATACTAAGTGTAATCCGACAAGTGGGGTCCGTAAAAACAATGTGGTGAGAAATAGGCAAGAATCATGGAAAAAGATAATGAAAACAAACCAGGTAAAGCTATAAAAGCATCAGAATGTTTGGCCATCTCTGCTTTCCTCTGGTGCATATCTGCAACTGCTTTAACCTCTCCCACTGTTTCACCAGTTATCTGCAAATAGACACACCACATACTAATTTCACGGGATATCTGTTACTTCACGCTAAAAAAAATGGTATAGTCATACCATAATTGTACTTCTTTTTAAATTTTATAAATGTGAGTGTCTGAGTATATCCTGTTATTTCCAGACTCCATTTGTGGGATTACACTAGATATGTTGTAGTGTGTTTGACCTAAGTTGAGTGCATATCGACTAATTTTATGGGATATCTGTTACGTCCCACTAACACAGATACCGATAGTTTTATCCACTAAAACATGAATAATATGAAAACAATCACCTAATAATTCTCAAAAGGATGTTGTAGACAATCTATCATAATGCAAATATTATCGGCTAAGTACACAATTCGAACATGTGACCTATAGGTTACTCCAAGACTCCATTTCATATATATACAAGAACATAGTAAAAGGCAATGCAATGCACAAAGCATTCCACGTTCACATAGGGTTAGAAGAAGGGTCACACCTACCCTGAAACAAACAATAGTGATTGATTCCACGACTCACACTCTTTATAACATATAAGTCACAAAAAAAAAACTTTATGTTGCTCCCTTTCACGTACAAGAACATAGTAAAAGACAGTCTAGTGCACAAAGTATGTCGCGTTCACAAAGGATCAATAGAAGTGACACACCTAATAAGGTGTGATATAGACAACCTACCTCACAACTCGAACCTATACCCTATAGATCATACATAACAACGTTACGATTGCTCCAAGATTCTCCTTTGTTTTTTTGATGTCTAAAGTAGCAATGAGGACCCATCTACTTACCATAAGGGGGACCAAGAGAAAGGAAAAGGAAAGGAAGGGGACAAGGAAAAGGATGGATTTTAAAGAAGAAAAGATAGAAAGCAAATTAAACACAAATAACCAAACTAAATACTAACAAAAATTCTTTTTTTCTTTCACTTTAGGGTATGTCCCATACAGACAAGTGCAAGAACCATGTCCCAAGATAATAAAGATGAGGTTGAAATTTCACTAATGGACTACCACAAGATCAACAAAGAATAAGAACCAAAAAAAAAAAACAAGCTAAATATCTTATGTTTCTCCTTCCTCTCATTTAACGTACGTTGTTCGGAATCTTTAAAAATATCGTCAGATACATATATATTGGATCCTCCAAAAATAATACTCCCTTCGTTTCAATTTATTTGTTTAGTTTTGACTTAGCACAAAGTTTAAGAGAAGTAAACAAACTTTTGAAACTGGTGATCTTAAATTAAAGATATGTAGAATGTAACAAAATATGTTTTAATCTCGTGATTTCAGATATGCTACAGGAAAGTTAAAATTAAAGAGTCGCAAAAAAAAGAGAGCCATGCTTCTTAAAACAGACAAATAATTGACACGAAGAAAGTATATTTTTGAAAATTTGACACGAATGCAACAATATATAATATTTTAAAGAATTCGAACAACAAATCCAACAAGTAAAAAAACATACCTCTCTAGGCATGAGTGTCCTTGGAATCACTCTGAATATAACAACATGATAAAATTTAAGTCAGTTTGTATGATCATAATTCATAAACAACTTCTTGTAGCAAATAATTTATCTTATTTTTTATACTACAAATTTGACTTTTTATAAAATATTACTATACGTACGAATCTTTTAAGTGATCTGATAACGTAGATGTAGAAACTCACCCAAGGACATGGCGACCGCCACTGTAGACTGCTTGAGAAACCAATCCCATCAAGCCAATACTTCCTCCTCCATAAACTAAGTCTATATTTCTTGATACCTTGTGTACAATCAAGAATAGTAATGTCATAAAACTGAAGTAGACGATAATATAACAATAATATATTCAGTATAATCTAACGATTTTTATCCTACATCATAAAGATAAACAAGTTGTTTATGCTATTCCATCAACTTAAACAAATAGTGAACAATCATAGTTCTTTAGAAACTAAATCAAGAAACTAGGGGTGGGGTGGGGTGGTGTGGGGGTGGAGTGATTTTTTTAAATAAAATTGGCCCCTTATGTTTGAAAAACAACTTAAATGACACATTTGTTATAAAACATCAATTAGAAAAGTTTCAAGAATGTTCTTTTTAATTTATAAGAGTGTGAACCAAATACTCAAATCACTTACTTCTATTTAATAATCATGGTGTTCGAATCAATTTGTGCATAACTTCACGCAGTAGGATGAATCAAGACTCAAAACACTTTTTTTTTCATAACCATTATTTTCAGACCTAAGTTGTCCAGACTCTTCAAAAATATCAATAAATGCATATTGAATTCTTCAAAGGTAGTATATTTTTGGAGAATCCAACGTGGATACAATATCCAAAGTGAAGAGTCCATACAATTTACACACAATTTCACGGGGTACCACGTAACTCTATTCTATCCATCAAAACTTAGACAAAGACGAAGAAACATGATATTTCCTAAGTTATCCTAGTTATAAAAGCAGAGTTAAAAAACAGAGAATTTTTACTCACAAGTTCTTCTCCAAGCTCAACTGCAGCCTCTTTATAGCTACTTTTCTTGCCAGGACTACTCCCACAAAACACACAAATTTTCTTGAACTTTGATTGCTTCATTTCCTTCTCCAACTTCTCAATCTCCATTTTTCTAATATGTGTTGTTGAGTAGTTGCTTTGCTTGTGTATATATTGATGTTATTGATAGTGGCCTTTTTGTAGTAAACCTCCAACACTACACCCCACACACTTGGAGGTGGGGGGTGGTGTAGGACCCAGGGTTGTAGTATGCAAATATCCACTAGTATCACACGCTTAGAACTGTATATCTGAAGCATGGACAATATACTACGGTTATTAATAACAAAAAATTGTTCGAGTCATATAAAGAGATCATCCGCCGCTTCTTCAACTAATTTAGTAAAGGATTCTTGATTATTTTTGTTTGTCACGTGCTTCTACAAATTGCATTGTTGACAAAACAAAGCTTGACACGCTAATTTCCATATCCACTCACATTGCTATCAGGTATCTTATTCCTCCTCTCTACCCTTTTCTTAAGTGCATTACTCAATTTGCCCCTTCACTTGTTCTTTGAGCTGAGGATCTATCGAAAACAACTGTAAGATCTGCATATACTTTATCATCGATTGATCATGAAACACTAAAAGCACTTGTTTGGTATGAGGGATCGGATAAGCATATTTGATACCAGGTTGCAGTGACGGAATTAAAATTTTCAATAAGGGGATTCAAAATTCGTAGAAATAGACACACGGAATAGCCGACGAGGGTCATCTACTATATATATACATAAAATATTATTTTAACCATGTATAAGTAGTATAATTTTTCGTCGAAGGGGGTTCGGATGAACCCCTTGTACCAAGGTGGCTCCGCCCCTGCCAGGTTGCATGCACTTTGACTAATTCAACGAGATCATTTCCCTCCAACAACATGTAGCAGATAATTCTGAATATTAAGGTTAGAACAGATGGGAAGAAATCAGTTAATGTTTTTTGTCTGAGGTTCGACGTTTTGTATGGGATAGTAATTCCACCACTTTAGTATAAATAATGAGATAAAATGATCTACTAATAACTCAAACCAAACCAAACATGGATATGCAAAGTTAATCTCAAATTATATTTTGAGATTATTATCCTTTTATCACACGTATCAAACGACTCTTACTTATGAGATTACACCGAAAATAATGGCGTTGTTGATTTTCTCTTTGGTGCAAATAAACAAACACCTTTAACTGCACTACAAGTGAGCATCCGTACGGAATGGGAGTAAGGAACACTACAAGGCTGCATTTTAATTTGGAAAAAAGTCTGAGACGGATTCAGAATATAAACTTTATGGTAAGATAGATGAATATAATTAGAATGATCTCGTAAGTACGATTTGAGATAGTAGAATGTACATATATTTTAATATATTGTAGCAAAATCTGAGAAGGATATTATATATTTTGTATACTACACTAGATAGGGTAAAAATTTCGTTTTAATATCATATGAATGAATTATGAACACATCAAATATTTATGTGATAATTCATTTTTTGTAAGGATAAAATAGAAAGTGTATAGTCAAACTATTTATTTCAAAATTTTAAAGTGTGTTTAGTTTCCTTTTTTTAGTAAATTTTCTTCACCCACTGATTACGAAATTTGAAGTTAGTCACTAATCCTTGCATTAGAATAAACCGTTGGACTGCTTACACCACACCACCTTAAAGTATGATTATTTTTTCTCTTGAATTCTGCGTAAACGTGAAATGTTTGTAGTATTCAAATTCTTTTTCTTTTAAGTTCCAAATACCAAGTGACCAAATTAAATCTTTACTTACCTATCCCATAAATAACCAAAAAGTATATGATTGATGAAACATTGGAGTAATATAATTAGTGATCACATGGGAAATTGAATATTATTAGGATATAATCAATTTATTTAAGCTACATAGCATATTTGCTACACTAAAATGACCCTACAACTTAAGTTTATCCCCTTTAACAATTGAAACAAATGCATAAATGAGTCAACTTCCATTGAATCATGTACTCATAGAAGCAAATGTTATAAAAAATTATCTTGCAAAGTACTATATAGCAAGTAACCATCTAGTATCGCGGCTGCGACTGCTTCTTTTTAACTAGGGTACTTTCGAGTTCTAAATATTAAAGAAAAAAAACATTGATAAGAAGTGTTTCTTCCAAATGAGCTCCATGCAACACCAATCTAAATAAATTAAACTTTAATGCAGATATCAGACATTAAATTATTTAATGAAAAAAAACATGTAGTAATAAGTATGAATATTTTAGAGAACTTAATATTTAATTTATTCTATTTCCTATAGTTGAGGGCATTCTTTTAGCCCTTTTCCTATTAATATAATGTTGTGTTTATTTGACTATTAATATGGACCTACTCTTTGTGAGGATCATGATTTGATATAGTGAATGGGTCATTGTCTTCTCCTTATCAAGCAAGTGAAGCACACTAATTAATAATGGCATAATCACTACTCTATATATCCCATGCTTTAAATTTTATCTACATTTTTTTGTAATAATTGAAAGAGTATTAATTGATGACTATGGAAGTGGCAATCCTAACAAATTCCACTATAAAAAAAAACTACAAAATAAGGCCGCCATTAATTTGGATTCTTTCACTTAACTACTATGCTAGGGTTGGGATCAAAATAATTAAGTGTTACACAGAAGTTAACAAAACAAATATTGAATTTGATAAATCGAGTTTCCAAAAATGCATACTCTTTTAGTGACTAATGAATACTATTATGTTATTATTATACGAAGGAAATATCTTCAATTTATAAAAATTTTAATTTTTTTTTTCCTTTTTTTAAAAATAATTTTCCTTTAAAAGTAAAACACAAATATGATAAAAACGAGCAGACTCTTATAGTTGGTGATGAGACGACGATATTCGGACCTTTAAAATTGTTGTGGCCTATCTTATCATCTAAAAATGCATTGGTTTTAAAAGACTATTGTATATTCGATAAATGTTTAAATAGTTCGAGCAATATAATTATCTACTGTACAGTCGTAAATATGGTAGAGTATGTAACAAATCACTTCATATATTCAAAATATATTGATCTGATTAATTTAAATTTACGACATATAAAACATTTTATATAAGAGATTTTTAAACTCTAAAAATTAAAATACGAAATCGCTGATTAAATTGCTAAAGTATAATGATTTTTTTTTAAAAAGAAAAACGTGTACAAATATGTGTATTAATGTACGTATGACAAGAGTGGATAAGATAAAAGATGACCACACCATGAAGAAGAGGTAGATATTGAGAGTAGCTTTTTAATTAAAAACAACACGTTTTATATACTTCAAAAAAAAATTTTATTTTTACTACAATGATTACAATTTCAGGTCATACCAAACTTTTAAATAAAGTATTTGAATTTTGAAAAAAATAATTGTAAATATTATTTTAAGAGTCTGTTAAAATTAATTTTTTTAACGAAATTGTCACGGCTGATGCGTGTAGGTCTTGGCAGATTTTGTCTGCCGTTGGCTGATGTTGCCTGGCCGATCCATGCATGCCACGACCGATGTCGCCTGGCTAATGCACGCAGGTCATGACTGATGTCGCCTGAGCAGATACGCACACGCCAAGGCTGATGCGTGTAGGCCTTGATTGATGTTGCATGCCTTTGACCGACGTCGAATATGTAGTAATTACGATTCATATTACTGATTATCAAAAATTCATACTAAGTGAATAAACTCCGACCCCTTTCTCCACAACTTAAATATTCCTCTAGTTTATGTAAAGAATTAACCCTAACCCTATATCTTGTAAAAGCTTAGGATACGTCTTCCAACATCCATAATTATGTTTATATAAACATCGTTATGGTTTAGAATTGGAGTAACTAATAATCCGTTGTAGACTTTTTTGGAATGATCAAGAACTTAGAGACAGAGGCGGATCAAAAATTCAAAAAATTTAAATTTATGAATTTTTAATTATTTTTTAAAAAAAATATTAAATTTTGAATTAATATATGTTAAATAAATTTTAAAATAAAATAGAGGATGTAGAATAAAAATATTAAACCCTGTTGAATTCATACTAATATTATAAGTTTCAACTCCTTTTTATAGTCTAGTAATAAATAATACTAATAATTATAAGTTTCGACTAATGTAAAAGAATTTCAAGAAATAAAGAAATTGATTTGGGAATTTACACAAAAAAGGATTATTGCTTGTTATACTCCGACACGTTTCCTTTAGGATAAAAAAAGTAATAATTTTTTTTTAAAACACTAATATGATATGGAAAATATCATTATCAAAAATGCATTATATCACTAAAACATTTTATTTTTATTTATATGTATGTAAGTGTATAGTTGATTGGCCATTCAAGCAAATCATTCCCAAGTGTATATAATAGAATATCATAACATTCTATTATCTTTTTTAAGACAATTTTAACCATACTTCTTTTTAATTACTTTCATCATTTTTTAAGTATCAATTGAAATTCCAAATTGGCTACGTCACATTTATGCTTACTATTTTTTCAGTTTGAAAGGCAATCTAGTGATGATGTGATTATATTGAGTATTTTGATGATCAAGTGAATTTCAAGTTGTTTAGAGATAAATCGGAGTATTTAAACGAAGAAGGAAATCATAAAAAACGAGTTGGTGTCATGGCTACGCATCATTATGGGATCACATTCCACACTTAGCCATATAATTGAAAAGTTTGATCAAGTCATACCGTACAATAAAAATTTTGATTGAATGCGGATCGTACCGAGTCGGTCCAATTGTACATTAATACCCATACTTTACCCTTTATTGACAACTAAAAGTTTTGAAGAAATAAGGAATCAATAGAGGTTGCTTCACAAGATTAACTTGGAATATTCGACTTGTTGATTGTTACTTTTTTTTTAAAAAAAAAAGAAAAAAAACTTTTTCTTTTAGACTTGATAAAGAAATAAGATAAAAAAAAATTGTACCTTAGTTATTGATAGAGAAATAAGATATAAAGTTGAAATTGGAAAACCAATGTAGTTCCAAAGAGTCTTTTTATGTGGTTCACATTGAAGTAAAAAAACCAGTTAGCTTCTTTCTTTTTCATTGTTGCCTTCTTAAAATGGGAACTTTAATTTTCACTTGTGTTGTCTAATGGGGAAAGGATAATATCACTTTCATTACACTTCTTGTTTTTCTTCTTTAAGACTTCAAATTTATTGGTGGTATGTAAACATTTTGGTACAAATTCAGAAAGAAAAAGATGACGTATCGTTAAAGGTTGCGGTGAATAAATAAGATTTTTTCATTTTTAATCATATATAATTCGTATATAAACCTTAGAAATAAAAGCAAAGAAGCCTTACGCGTAAAGACGAATTTAGAATTTGAAGTTTATGAATTTTATAACGACTTCAAATTTATATAAATGATAATTATCATCTCGAGTTTATAAATTTCTTAATAGACATACTGAATCTACATAACAGTTACTGAATTCTCGTAAAAATCATATACAATACCTTATATCTGTTAATGTATATTAGCTTGAACATGAAAAAAGATGTTATTAAATATCGAATGAAAAATCAATAAATAAATATATGTATGTCATATATGTCAAACATTACAACAATTCAAAATCATCAATTATTAATATAATAAAAAAGTCAATGTTCAATTTAAGACAATTCATTACTACTTTTCCATAGTGGGCTGCAAGATTAAATAGATTATGATATTAATTGGAAATTAGAGGAGGATGGGGAGTTTTATAAATGACATTTTATATTGATCGTGAATTAATAATTTATACTTTAGACTTTATTCTATAAGACATGCATTATTATATCAAATCAAATAAAATTATTTTATATTCCAGATTAATATAGTAGATACATGATAATTAAATCTAGTTAAAACAAAAATGACATAATTAGCACAAAGGCATAATCCAAATTAAATGCAAAACGATAGAAACCAAAAGGTATAGAAAAATACTTCGAAGTTGAGAATCAAAAGGAAAAAAGTTACTATGTCAGATTTGTCGCAAATTAGTTGTTATATTTTACATCTTGAGAATTAACTAGTAAACTTTGATCGATATTTTTAATATAAATTTTTATCAAATTGAACGAGAAAAGTTACAAATTACAGTATTTTGGTATAGTTACTAATATTTAAATTTTAATTATAAATATTATGTTGACCAAATTCAATTTTAGGATCTAAAATTAATTAAATTAATTTTTAAAAAGCGAAGCATGATAATTAATGAAAATTAGAGTAGGAGATTAGTAAGATAATCGCATATTATCTTCCATAATCAGTAATACTATTATTTCTTAAGTCTCCTATTTTCTTAGACTTCGATTTTATTGTTACCAATTGTTTTTTTCCTTTGATTTTCATATCCGTTACACTATATTTTTTAATATTCCTTTCGTCCGCTTTTATTTCATGGTTTCTTTTATAGAGTGAAACGATAAAAAATTTAATTAACATTTTATATGTATTTTTTTATCATATTAATATGCAAAAAATTACAATTATAGTAGTCTTTGTATAGTTTTTGATATCTAAATTTTTTTAAAAAAATATAAATTAATATAATCTAATTTAACTTTGAAAATTAGTCAATTTGACTTTTGAAAAAGCACAATATGACAAATAAAAATAGACAGATTGAGTACTTGTTTATTATGTTTTTACTTGAATCTATAATAAACAACCTATTTAGCCTTATAGGTTAGTAAGACTGCATACACTTTATCATCATTAGAGTTTACACGTAAAACTTTATTAAATATTTTGTTGTTAAAATATGACAATTAATATGAAACGGAAGAAATAAAGACAGGTGATACTTTTTGAAAATTATGTTATGGGTGCTATCCAATAAATGAACACATAAGGACTATTTATTAGTTATGATTAAAGTAAACAAATCGACTTTATTTTTGTCCATAGTGTGTGTGGAAGACTTGTGTTATGTTGTTTTCTTGATAAGTTTAAAGTGGTTAATTTTATGGGGTTCAAAATTATAAAAAAAGATGATTTGTGTAGGCAAAAAGTGAAGAAATTAAAGTAAAAAAAAGAAAATTAGATAAAAAAGGAAAGGATAGATAACCACGTAAATGCAACAATTTTTGATATGTTATTTTCACCAAAAAGATGATTTGACAATGTTGATGTATATATATATATTTTTCATAATTTATTAATAATTTAAAATAAATTATTAATTAAAAGAATAATAATAATATTATTTAACACTTTTTTAAAAGAAATATTATTACTTTTTCTAACAAA
>CM040628.1:71541896-71563317 GCA_022817965.1 Solanum lycopersicoides
ACTCCCTTCGTTTCAATTTATTGTTTAGTTTTGACTTAGCACGAAGTTTAAGAGAAGTAAACAAACTTTTGAAACTGGTGATCTTAAATTAAAGATATGTAGAATGTAACAAAATATGTTTTAATCTCGTGATTTCAGATATGCTACAGGAAAGTTAAAATTAAAGAGTCGCGAAAAAAAGAGAGCATGCTTCTTAAAACAGACAAATAATTGACACGAAGAAAGTATATTTTTGAAAATTTGACACGAATGCAACAATATATAATATTTTAAAGAATTCGAAAACAAATCCAACAAGTAAAAAAACATACCTCTCTAGGCATGAGTGTCCTTGGAATCACTCTGAATATAACAACATGATAAAATTTAAGTCAGTTTGTATGATCATATTCATAAACAACTTGTTGTAGCAAATAATTTATCTTATTTTTTATACTACAAATTTGACTTTTATATATACTATAAGTACGAATCTTTTAAGTGATCTGATAACGTAGATGTAGAAACTCACCCAAGGACATGGCGACCGCCACTGTAGACTGCTTGAGAAACCAATCCCATCAAGCCAATACTTCCTCCTCCATAAACTAAGTCTATATTTCTTGATACCTTGTGTACAATCAAGAATAGTAATGTCATAAAACTGAAGTAGACGATAATATAATAATAATATATTCAGTATAATCTAACGATTTTTATCCTACATCATAAAGATAAACAAGTTGTTTATGCTATTCCATCAACTTAAACAAATAGTGAACAATCATAGTTCTTTAGAAACTAAATCAAGAAACTAGGGGTGGGGTGGGGTGGGTAGGGTGGGGGTGGAGTGATTTTTTTAAATAAAATTGGCCCCTTATGTTTGAAAAACAACTTAAATGACACATTTGTTATAAAACATCAATTAGAAAAGTTTCAAGAATGTTCTTTTTAATTTATAAGAGTGTGAACCAAATACTCAAATCACTTACTTCTATTTAATAATCATGGTGTTCGAATCAATTTGTGCATAACTTCACGCAGTAGGATGAATCAAGACTCAAAACACTTTTTTTTTCATAATCATTATTTTCAGACCTAAGTTGTCCAGACTCTTCAAAAATATCAATAAATGCATATTGAATTCTTCAAAGGTAGTATATTTTTGGAGAATCCAACGTGGATACAATATCGAAAGTGAAGAGTCCATACAATTTACACACAATTTCACGGGGTACCACGTAACTCTATTCTATCCATCAAAACTTAGACAAAGACGAAGAAACATGATATTTCCTAAGTTATCCTAGTTATAAAAGCAGAGTTAAAAAACAGAGAATTTTTACTCACAAGTTCTTCTCCAAGCTCAACTGCAGCCTCTTTATAGCTACTTTTCTTGCCAGGACTACTCCCACAAAACACACAAATTTTCTTGAACTTTGATTGCTTCATTTCCTTCTCCAACTTCTCAATCTCCATTTTTCTAATATGTGTTGTTGAGTAGTTGCTTTGCTTGTGTATATATTGATGTTATTGATAGTGGCCTTTTTGTAGTAAACCTCCAACACTACACCCCACACACTTGGAGGTGGGGGGTGGTGTAGGACCCAGGGTTGTAGTATGCAAATATCCACTAGTATCACACGCTTAGAACTGTATATCTGAAGCATGGACAATATACTACGGTTATTAATAACAAAAAATTGTTCGAGTCATATAAAGAGATCATCCGCCGCTTCTTCAACTAATTTAGTAAAGGATTCTTGATTATTTTTGTTTGTCACGTGCTTCTACAAATTGCATTGTTGACAAAACAAAGCTTGACACGCTAATTTCCATATCCACTCACATTGCTATCAGGTATCTTATTCCTCCTCTCTACCCTTTTCTTAAGTGCATTACTCAATTTGCCCCTTCACTTGTTCTTTGAGCTGAGGATCTATCGAAAACAACTGTAAGATCTGCATATACTTTATCATCGATTGATCATGAAACACTAAAAGCACTTGTTTGGTATGAGGGATCGGATAAGCATATTTGATACCAGGTTGCAGTGGCGGAGTTAAATTTTCAATAAGGGGATTCAAAATTCGTAGAAATAGACACACGGAATAGCCGACGAGGGTCATCTACTATATATATACATAAAATATTATTTTAACCATGTATAAGTAGTATAATTTTTCGTCGAAGGGGGTTCGGATGAACCCCTTGTACCAAGGTGGCTCCGCCCCTGCCAGGTTGCATGCACTTTGACTAATTCAACGAGATCATTTCCCTCCAACAACATGTAGCAGATAATTCTGAATATTAAGGTTAGAACAGATGGGAAGAAATCAGTTAATGTTTTTTGTCTGAGGTTCGACGTTTTGTATGGGATAGTAATTCCACCACTTTAGTATAAATAATGAGATAAAATGATCTACTAATAACTCAAACCAAACCAAACATGGATATGCAAAGTTAATCTCAAATTATATTTTGAGATTATTATCCTTTTATCACACGTATCAAACGACTCTTACTTATGAGATTACACCGAAAATAATGGCGTTGTTGATTTTCTCTTTGGTGCAAATAAACAAACACCTTTAACTGCACTACAAGTGAGCATCCGTACGGAATGGGAGTAAGGAACACTACAAGGCTGCATTTTAATTTGGAAAAAAGTCTGAGACGGATTCAGAATATAAACTTTATGGTAAGATAGATGAATATAATTAGAATGATCTCGTAAGTACGATTTGAGATAGTAGAATGTACATATATTTTAATATATTGTAGCAAAATCTGAGAAGGATATTATATATTTTGTATACTACACTAGATAGGGTAAAAATTTCGTTTTAATATCATATGAATGAATTATGAACACATCAAATATTTATGTGATAATTCATTTTTTGTAAGGATAAAATAGAAAGTGTATAGTCAAACTATTTATTTCAAAATTTTAAAGTGTGTTTAGTTTCCTTTTTTTAGTAAATTTTCTTCACCCACTGATTACGAAATTTGAAGTTAGTCACTAATCCTTGCATTAGAATAAACCGTTGGACTGCTTACACCACACCACCTTAAAGTATGATTATTTTTTCTCTTGAATTCTGCGTAAACGTGAAATGTTTGTAGTATTCAAATTCTTTTTCTTTTAAGTTCCAAATACCAAGTGACCAAATTAAATCTTTACTTACCTATCCCATAAATAACCAAAAAGTATATGATTGATGAAACATTGGAGTAATATAATTAGTGATCACATGGGAAATTGAATATTATTAGGATATAATCAATTTATTTAAGCTACATAGCATATTTGCTACACTAAAATGACCCTACAACTTAAGTTTATCCCCTTTAACAATTGAAACAAATGCATAAATGAGTCAACTTCCATTGAATCATGTACTCATAGAAGCAAATGTTATAAAAAATTATCTTGCAAAGTACTATATAGCAAGTAACCATCTAGTATCGCGGCTGCGACTGCTTCTTTTTAACTAGGGTACTTTCGAGTTCTAAATATTAAAGAAAAAAAACATTGATAAGAAGTGTTTCTTCCAAATGAGCTCCATGCAACACCAATCTAAATAAATTAAACTTTAATGCAGATATCAGACATTAAATTATTTAATGAAAAAAAACATGTAGTAATAAGTATGAATATTTTAGAGAACTTAATATTTAATTTATTCTATTTCCTATAGTTGAGGGCATTCTTTTAGCCCTTTTCCTATTAATATAATGTTGTGTTTATTTGACTATTAATATGGACCTACTCTTTGTGAGGATCATGATTTGATATAGTGAATGGGTCATTGTCTTCTCCTTATCAAGCAAGTGAAGCACACTAATTAATAATGGCATAATCACTACTCTATATATCCCATGCTTTAAATTTTATCTACATTTTTTTGTAATAATTGAAAGAGTATTAATTGATGACTATGGAAGTGGCAATCCTAACAAATTCCACTATAAAAAAAAACTACAAAATAAGGCCGCCATTAATTTGGATTCTTTCACTTAACTACTATGCTAGGGTTGGGATCAAAATAATTAAGTGTTACACAGAAGTTAACAAAACAAATATTGAATTTGATAAATCGAGTTTCCAAAAATGCATACTCTTTTAGTGACTAATGAATACTATTATGTTATTATTATACGAAGGAAATATCTTCAATTTATAAAAATTTTAATTTTTTTTTTCCTTTTTTTAAAAATAATTTTCCTTTAAAAGTAAAACACAAATATGATAAAAACGAGCAGACTCTTATAGTTGGTGATGAGACGACTAAGATATTCGGACCTTTAAAATTGTTGTGGCCTATCTTATCATCTAAAAATGCATTGGTTTTAAAAGACTATTGTATATTCGATAAATGTTTAAATAGTTCGAGCAATATAATTATCTACTGTACAGTCGTAAATATGGTAGAGTATGTAACAAATCACTTCATATATTCAAAATATATTGATCTGATTAATTTAAATTTACGACATATAAAACATTTTATATAAGAGATTTTTAAATTCTAAAAATTAAAATACGAAATCGCTGATTAAATTGCTAAAGTATAATGATTTTTTTTTAAAAAGAAAAACGTGTACAAATATGTGTATTAATGTACGTATGACAAGAGTGGATAAGATAAAAGATGACCACACCATGAAGAAGAGGTAGATATTGAGAGTAGCTTTTTAATTAAAAACAACACGTTTTATATACTTCAAAAAAAAATTTTATTTTTACTACAATGATTACAATTTCAGGTCATACCAAACTTTTAAATAAAGTATTTGAATTTTGAAAAAAATAATTGTAAATATTATTTTAAGAGACTTATAAAATTAATTTTTTTAACGAAATTGTCACGGCTGATGCGTGTAGGTCTTGGCAGATATTGTCTGCCGTTGGCCGATGTTGCCTGGCCGATCCATGCATGCCACGACCGATGTCGCCTGGCTAATGCACGCAGGTCATGACTGATGTCGCCTGAGCAGATACGCACACGCCAAGGCTGATGCGTGTAGGCCTTGATTGATGTTGCATGCCTTTGACCGACGTCGAATATGTAGTAATTACGATTCATATTACTGATTATCAAAAATTCATACTAAGTGAATAAACTCCGACCCCTTTCTCCACAACTTAAATATTCCTCTAGTTTATGTAAAGAATTAACCCTAACCCTATATCTTGTAAAAGCTTAGGATACGTCTTCCAACATCCATAATTATGTTTATATAAACATCGTTATGGTTTAGAATTGGAGTAACTAATAATCCGTTGTAGACTTTTTTGGAATGATCAAGAACTTAGAGACAGAGGCGGATCAAAAATTCAAAAAATTTAAATTTATGAATTTTTAATTATTTTTTAAAAAAAATATTAAATTTTGAATTAATATATGTTAAATAAATTTTAAAATAAAATAGAGGATGTAGAATAAAAATATTAAACCCTGTTGAATTCATACTAATATTATAAGTTTCAACTCCTTTTTATAGTCTAGTAATAAATAATACTAATAATTATAAGTTTCTACTAATGTAAAAGAATTTCAAGAAATAAAGAAATTGATTTGGGAATTTACACAAAAAAGGATTATTGCTTGTTATACTCCGACACGTGTCCTTTAGGATAAAAAAAGTAATAATTTTTTTTTAAAACACTAATATGATATGGAAAATATCATTATCAAAAATGCATTATATCACTAAAACATTTTATTTTTATTTATATGTATGTAAGTGTATAGTTGATTGGCCATTCAAGCAAATCATTCCCAAGTGTATATAATAGAATATCATAACATTCTATTATCTTTTTTAAGACAATTTTAACCATACTTCTTTTTAATTACTTTCATCATTTTTTAAGTATCAATTGAAATTCCAAATTGGCTACGTCACATTTATGCTTACTATTTTTTCAGTTTGAAAGGCAATCTAGTGATGATGTGATTATATTTGAGTATTTTGATGATCAAGTGAATTTCAAGTTGTTTAGAGATAAATCGGAGTATTTAAACGAAGAAGGAAATCATAAAAAACGAGTTGGTGTCATGGCTACGCATCATTATGGGATCACATTCCACACTTAGCCATATAATTGAAAAGTTTGATCAAGTCATACCGTACAATAAAAATTTTGATTGAATGCGGATCGTACCGAGTCGGTCCAATTGTACATTAATACCCATACTTTACCCTTTATTGACAACTAAAAGTTTTGAAGAAATAAGGAATCAATAGAGGTTGCTTCACAAGATTAACTTGGAATATTCGACTTGTTGATTGTTACTTTTTTTAAAAAAAAAAAAGAAAAAAAACTTTTTCTTTTAGACTTGATAAAGAAATAAGATAAAAAAAAATTGTACCTTAGTTATTGATAGAGAAATAAGATATAAAGTTGAAATTGGAAAACCAATGTATGTTCCAAAGAGTCTTTTTATGTGGTTCACATTGAAGTAAAAAAACCAGTTAGCTTCTTTCTTTTTCATTGTTGCCTTCTTAAAATGGGAACTTTAATTTTCACTTGTGTTGTCTAATGGGGAAAGGATAATATCACTTTCATTACACTTCTTGTTTTTCTTCTTTAAGACTTCAAATTTATTGGTGGTATGTAAACATTTTGGTACAAATTCAGAAAGAAAAAGATGACGTATTGTTAAAGGTTGCGGTAGAATAAATAAGATTTTTTTCATTTTTAATCATATATAATTCGTATATAAGCCTTAGAAATAAAAGCAAAGAAGCCTTACGCGTAAAGACGAATTCATAATTTGAAGTTTATGAATTTCTATAACGACTTCAAATTTATATAAAATGATAATTATCATCTCGAGTTTATAAATTTCTTAATAGACATACTGAATCTACATAACAGTTACTGAATTCTCGTAAAAATCATATACAATACCTCATATCTGTTAATATATATTAGCTTGAACATAAAAAAAGATGTTATTAAATACCGAATGAAAAATCAATAAATAAATATATGTATGTCATATATATGTCAAACATTACAACAATTCAAAATCAACAATTATTAATATAATAAAAAAGTCAATGTTCAATTTAAGACAATTCATTACTACTTTTCCATAGCGGGCTGCAAGATTAAATAGATTATGATATTAATTGGAAATTAGAGGAGGATGGGGAGTTTTATAAGTGACATTTTATATTAATCGTGAATTAATAATTTGTACTTTAGACTTTATTCTACAAGACATGCATTATTATATCAAATTAAATAATATAAATATAATTTTATATTCCAAATTAATATAGTAGATACATGATAATTAAATCTAGTTAAAACAAAAATGACATAATTAGCACAAGTCATAATCCAAATTAAATGCAAAAGCGATAGAAACCAAAAGGTATAGAAAAATACTTCAAAATTGAGAATGAAAAGGAAAAAAGTTACTATGTCAGATTTGTCGCAAATTAGTTATTATATTTTACATCTTGAGAATTAACTAGTAAACTTTGGTCAATATTTTTAAATATAAATTTTTATTAAATTAACATGAGAAAAGTTACAAATTACAGTATTTTTTGGTATAGTTACTAATATTTAAATTTTAATTATAAAATATTATGTTGACCAAATTCAATTTTAGGATCTAAAATTAATTAAATTAATTTTTAAAAAGCGAAGCATGATAATTAATGAAAATTAGAGTAGGAGATTAGTAGATAATCGCATATTATCTGCCCATAATCAGTAATACTATTATTTCTTAAGTATCCTATTTTCTTAGACTTCGATTTTATTGTTACCAATTGTTTTTTTTCCTTTGATTTTCATACTCGTTACACTATATTTTTTAATATTCCTTTCGTCCGCTTTTATTTCATGGTTTCTTTTATAGAGTGAAACGATAAAAAATTTAATTAACATTTTATAATGTATTTTTTTATCATATTAATATGCAAAAAATTACAATTTATAGTAGTCTTTGTATAGTTTTTGGTATCTAAATTTTTTTAAAAAAATATCAAATTAATATAATCTAATTTAACTTTGAAAATTAGTCAATTTGACTTTTGAAAAGCACAATATGACAAATAAAAATAGACAGATTGAGTACTTGTTTATTATGTTTTTACTTGAATCTATAATAAACAACCTATTTAGCCTTATAGGTTAGTAAGACTGCATACACTTTATCATCATTAGAGTTTACACGTAAAACTTTATTAAATATTTTGTTGTTAAAATATGACAATTAATATGAAACGGAAGAAATAAAGACAGGTGATACTTTTTTGAAAATTATGTTATGGGTGCTATCCAATAAATGAACACATAAGGACTATTTATTAGTTATGATTAAAGTAAACAAATCGACTTTATTTTTGTCCATAGTGTGTGTGGAAGACTTGTGTTATGTTGTTTTCTTGATAAGTTTAAAGTGGTTAATTTTATGGGGTTCAAAATTATAAAAAAAGATGATTTGTGTAGGCAAAAAGTGAAGAAATTAAAGTAAAAAAAAGAAAATTAGATAAAAAAGGAAAGGATAGATAACCACGTAAATGCAACAATTTTTGATATGTTATTTTCACCAAAAAGATGATTTGACAATGTTGATGTATATATATATATTTTTCATAATTTATTAATAATTTAAAATAAATTATTAATTAAAAGAATAATAATAATATTATTTAACACTTTTTTAAAAGAAATATTATTACTTTTTCTAACAAAGACTTGCTAATTTTAAGTCAATTTAATCATAGTATAATGTATACATTTTATATAGAGGAAACTAAGCGAATAAGTAAACATATATATATAATAGTTAATTAGTTAACAATTATAGTTTGAATTAATCACCATTTGCCACTAATTTCTAGGCAAAATTACGCGGTCGAGTTTGAGTTGTATAAACGTATAGTTTTAAGAATTTGTATAAATATTATTTGTATAACTGTTTAAAGGTTAGATGTTTCTGTTTGTTTAAATTCATTAGTTCGAGTTTTAGCATATCTGTATAGTACTGTAATTTGTATAACAATTGTTACTACTCCGTTTATACAACCAAGAATGGAAGGGGTTCCTTTATACAAACACTTATTCCACCGAAACTACAATTATCAATCGCTTCAATCAATTAAAAATAATTTATATAAATCAATTGATACTAACCAGTTATAATTAAGCGGGTGAAAATTCTTTTAGACGTTTGGCTAAAATCGTTAAGATCCCTCTAAACTTGACATAACTGGATTCAAGAACTTGGGCCCAATACTGCTAGAGCTAAAAAGTGCAGCCCAATACTCAAAATCCAAGAGTGATACTGGTGTTCACTGGCCCATAATCCATTTCTAACAAAACAAGATTTTCTAGAAAACTTACCTAAATTTCATCAGTTTAGAAGTTAATTACTTAGATATTCTAGATTTTAGTGTGTCCAGATACGTCTACATGTATCTCGGATACATTAGGTCAAAGAACTAGGTGTAATTTGCTCTAGAAACATTGTATCCAAGTGGATTCACATGCATTTAGATACATAACAAATATCGTTCGCCTCACTGACTTCTCTCCCATATCGCTCGTCACTCTTCTATGTACCTAGTATCTCAGATACATATGAATCACACCGTATACATTCAGATACATGTCTAGTGCGCATATATATGAGATACATAACGAAACTCGCTCACTTCCCTTCCCATCTCGCTCGCTTCTCTCCATATTTTAGTGCATTTGGTAACAAAAATACATGTATCTAAATATATTTTCTTCAGTATATGCTCAAAAACTCTTAATTAGTGATATGAAACGCTTATCAATAAAAGACTTGCAATATTAAGGATCCAAACAAAAAGCTATAACTAGATATTATTGATGTGATAATAATAAAAATCAAAATTACCACTATATTATTATACTCTCATGAATAATACAATGAAATAATTAAATTCATGAATATTTTTTATAATTATTTTCCTTCATTATACGTCTAGTAAATTTTTTTTGTGTGTGGACACAAACACATAGATGATTAAGACAAGCAGGCAACAACCCTTTACCACAAGTGTTGACACAATCTGAAGCTTGATTACATGATTTGTTTTTTGCTTGCACCATTAAATCTGAAATATTATATAAAAATTTTTTTATGACTTTGCTGTTACGATCGATAAAATTTAAGTAGCGATAATATATATAAGAAAATAAAAGAAGGTGAATTAGAGTGAGAATTAATACCTGATGAAATAAGAAATAAAACAAAAACAAAAAGCACCTTTGAGAATTGTTTCTCCATTTTTTTTTTTTAATATTTGATAATAACTCTAATTTGTTAATATCAAGAATATATATAGTGGCATAAAATTGGATGTAGATTGATAGAATCTATTTTATTTATGAAGTCAACTATTGATTTTGGTGAGAAAATAGAAGTAAAAGGAAATAAATTAATTTTTTTTTAATGTTTTATGGAATATTAACTATTGATTTGGTAAAAAATGGATTTTAAAGGAAAAATATTATAATTTCAATGTTTTATGGAATATATATATATATATATAATGTAAAAGGAAAAATATTAATTTTTCAATGATTTGTGGAATATGATTATGTATGAACTATTGATTTGGTATGGCTATAAATGGAAAAATATTAATTTTACAATTATCTATGGTATATGATTAGATGAACTATATTGATTTTGTAAGAAAATGAATGTAAAAGTAATAATATTAATTTTTAAATGATTTATGGAATATGTTTATATGAACTATTGATTTGGTAAGAAAATGGATATAAAAGGAAAAATATTGTTTTTTTAATGATTTATGGAATATGATTATGTGAACTACATTGATTTAGTAAGCAAATGGATGCAAAAGGGAAATTTTTTATTTTTTAGTGTTTTATGGAATGTTATTTTATTTGATTTCATTAGATGACATGTTTGATTTAAAATGTATATAGGTCCTTCTTAGGTAACATCACTAAGGGTGTTCGTGGGTCGGTTATCGATCAAAATTAAATTAATTTAATCAATTTTAAATTATTGAAATCAAACAAAATCATATTTATTATATATTTTATCGGTTTCAGTTTGATTTCGTTCGATTATTGACCGTATACAAAAGTAAAAGAAATAATTTATTAAAACAAGAAAAAAGTGACAAACTGATAACAATCCATTCAAAAAGAAATATAATTAGAATAACTATGAATAAAGCTTTAAAATTTACTATTTTGGTCTAAAAGAAAGAGATAGTGACATTTTCAGTCCTACAAAAAATTGTCGTGGACACTTTTATACCTGAAATCAATAATATAAATGTTCTCACATTAAGAATTTTTGCATTCATAGGTAAATTATTAAATTTTGATGAAAACATAAATATCTTTTTTTTAAAATTCTAAAAATAATATATTATATATGCAATAATAAAATATATTTATCAAATTTATCGGTTCGGTTTTGTCCGGTTACTTCTTCAATTTTTCTGAACAAAATCATAATCAGACCAAATACTATTGACTTAGAGAAAATGATCATCAAATGACCTCCGAGCCTATAATCGAATTTTCAACTACACGCCTATACTACATGAGAGTTCCATTACCCCTGAACTACTTTAAAATGGAATAAAGAATCAAACTATTGCTTAGGAACCTAATTAAATTTAGGGATGTATATCGATGATGGCTTCAAATAGTTATAATTAGGAAAAATTAGTAAACTAGTCACAATTTCTAACTTAATTAGTAAAAATATCTATATTTTAAAATATTTATTCAAAATGTCAAAATGTCAATATTTTAAAAATAATTTGTATTCAAATATTATTATTTATCTTTTCTTTTATTTCTCAAAACAATCCAACATTAAATATATTCACTATCCATTTAGACTTCTTCTAGACTTTAATATCATTAAATTATTTCCATCTTTAAGATTTTTTAATTTTTTTTCTCTTTTACCATTTTCATCATTATTCTCTTTCTCGTTGTTGAAGAAGAACTAATTATTCAAGTTTATGCCGATTTGTTTAGATCTATCGATTAATTCAAGAAATCTCACAATACATAAAGGTATTTTCGAAATCATCAAGTATTTTGCGAGATTTCATGAGATTTTATTTTCGAAATAAAAAATTATGTTGAATTTTGGATTGTATGTATTATAGATTTTGTCATTTTTTCGATTTTTATATGAGTTTGTTAACATACTCATCGAATATTTATGCATTTCGAAATTTTAGTATTTGAAATACTGTTTTTTATGATTTTGTTTTCATATTTGAGATATAGTAGATTGTAATTTGTAGTAATCCACATAAGCATTCATACCTAATATATTGTTTGATTTTTTTGTATATTCATATTTAATAATTTCGAATTTTGCTTATAGGGTTATTAATTCACAAATAAACACAGAATCAGATTTGAATTTGGTGAAAAGAATTGAAAAAAAGGAACATAGCAGATGAAGAAGAAAGAGAGAGTCAAAGAAGAAGGTTGCGAAATTGTATTCATATCAGAATAATATTCATATTAATTTTTGTTTGTCAATTATTTTTCTTTTACTCATCATTTGTATTTTTATTAAGAACATTATATTTCTTTTGTATTCGTAGTCATTCAAATACGGATCTCATATGAATTTGTATTTTTTAAGCATAGATGTATCCTATTTTTTAACAGTCAATTTGTATTTTTTTAGAATATTGTATTCTGATTATATCATTTTCACTATATATGCTATCTATATGAATTTGTATTTCTTAAACATATATGTATCCTGTTTTTCAACCGTTAATTTGTATTTTATTTAAAATATTGTATCCTGATTATATTATTTTATTATGTATGCTATCTATTTTTCAGAATCATGTATTCTTATTTCTTTCATAGTCAATATTTGTATTTGTTTTTTTTATAATATTATATTCTTCCTCAACAAATTTATTATTTCCACCAAGTATGCTATTTTCCCCCAAAAATCTTGTATTCAATTGATATTTGATAATAATAATAATAATAATAATAATAATAATAATAATAATAATAATAATAATAATAATAATAACTCTACTTAGTTATTAATTATTATCAAGAATATATATAGTGGGAAAAAAATTGGAAGTAGATTAACAGAATCTAATGAAGTCAACTATTGGTTTGGTAAGAAATGGATTTAAAAGGGAAAAAAAAATATTTTTTCAATGATTTATGGAATATGAAGAACTGTTTTGGTAAGAAAATAAATGTAAAAGGAAAAATATTATTTTTTTCAATGATTTATGGAATATGATTAAATGAACTATTTATTTGGTAAGAAAATGGATATTAAATAAAATAGATTAATTTTTTTTTAGTGTTTATGGAATATGGTTTCATTTTTTTTTTTTATGAACATGTTTGATTTTAAAATGCATATAGGTCCTTAATAAGCAACATGATAATTCACTAGTGTAAGATTTTTGAAATTTAAATTTGTTGGTGCATCATAACAAATAGGGGTAGAAAAATCAAATTTAATTCGCTCGATATGTTTAAGTCTGGAAAAATTATTAACTCGTCTATTTATTAATTTAATTTATTACAACCCATCAAAAATATTTGAAGTTGATTCATTAGAAATTTTGTCCATTTTTTTTTGAAAAAACTTGATATGTTATATATAACTATAATAAAGAAAAAATAATTTTACTAGGTACAAAAATATTTTAAAAGAATAGTTAAAACTTAAAAAAAAAAAAGAGTTAAATTGATTCTTGACCTGTTTTATGACCTATTATCTGACCAATTTTGACCCGATCCATTTTGCCCCAAACAAATTTAGAATGAATTAGTTTTTGACCTTTATCATCTTGATCTATTATAATCCGCTCAAATTTAATTTAATTCGCTCGTACTAAATTATCGTTACCTCTTAAAATTTGCAGACTTCAATTTCAGGACACTTGTAATTTAACATTTAACTCTATATCTTAATAGGAAAAACTATGACATATATATTTTACTATTGTATATATTATTATTTATATTTTCAAAATATTACGTATTTGTCACTAATTAAGAGTTTTCTATTCCTATATTGAGAAATATATACTTAGATACATGTATTTTGCTATCAGATACAGTAAAATAGAAAAAGAGGCGAACGAAACGAGAAGAGATGCGAGCAAAATGGGCGGGAACGAGCGAAATTTGTTATATATTTACATATGTGAATCATACTAAATACATATATTTAATATACGTATCTTGTAGCAATAAATATAATTAAATTCATTGTACCAATATCAATCCATTTTTTTCTAGATAATGCTAATTGTAACACTACAATTTAAAAATATATTTTAATGTAACTATCAAGAATATATAGTGACATATAAAAAAAATATAGTGACTTAGAATTGAATGTAAATTGGTACAAATCTATGAAGTGGATTATTGGTTTCCTAATAAAATAAAATAAATGTAAAAGAGGAAACAATAATAAATATTCATTAACTTATGGAATATGATTCATTAGTTTTATTACATGGTCAAACAATATTTGAATGTCAAATAGTACAAATCTATAAAGTGAATTATGAAAGGTAGTCGTAGACAGTAAAGTTTTATTGATAAATAAAAAAAAACTTAAAAAATATTTTTTAATTATGTAAAAAATCTTATAAATATAAATAAAAAAATCTTCTATTTAAAATTTGAATTATTAAATAGGAAAATGCACAAGTACTCTCTAGATTATGATCGAAATCTCAGAAACACGATTTAACTAAACTAAAGTCTTATTACCCCTGAACTTAGTTTTCTTTTGTAATTTTATGCACCTTTTTAACTTATGTGGCATACAAATATCTCCCACGCGCCACAATTGCGTGAAGTTACGGAGTGTGCCACGTAAGATAAAAGGTGCATAAAATTATAAATCGGAGGGTAATAGAATATTAATATAATTAAGATGTATCTCCGAAATTTCTGTCTTAATCTAGGAGGTACTAGTACATTTTCTCTATTAAATATGTGCTTTGGAGTTTGTATGATCTCTTTTCTTAGTTCACTAATTCTTTAATTTTATATATGGATATTAAGTCCAATAAAATTAAAATAACTTCACTCATTTATAGGCCAGAGTTCTTTTTTTTTACACTTTTTTTTTCCTCTGGCCTGTTACTATAATTTACACAGAGAAGAGTTCTACTTTTAACTGAAGTTTAAACATTAAACAATTACTATTATGAAAATGCCAATGTACATAGTATAACACCTCTCACATTTGTATACCTGTGTATATTCATATGATATATTTGCTCTTTTTAAGCTACTCTTCATCAACTGAGAAATCAGGTTCTGCAGGCTTCTGTAGTGAGCTAACTGCACTGGAATCCGAACTCGAATGTTTGTGAAGACCTCTTCTACTTGTTGTCAATCTTGCTGCATAGGCTGCAAAGCCTGAGCCTGGAGCTGATGCATTTTTATCCAGTTGTCCGATTACGGGCTCAGTTTCATCCATAAGATTCTCCAGAGCTCTAAGCTCAGCTATACCCTTTCGTTTTTTATGTCTACGCCATGCTGCTTGAATGAAACATGCAGCCCAAGTACGCCACTGGTGTGAGTAGAATCTGAATTTGTGTCTTAGTTGTTTGCTATGTAGCCTTCGGAATTGTGCTGCAACAAACTTTAAGTCCTCTGCTACTAGCGCGAAAGACTCTACTTCAGATACTGCTTTTACTGTCCTAGTGGAGGATGGAAGGATCACACCTGGACGTGGGTCGAGTGCCCATGTTAAAAGTTCCTCACCACAGAAGTCACCTGGACCAATACGGCAAGAATTGAAGAAACCAGTACGACCACCATTCGTGGTGTAAGAATCAAGATTTCCTCGAATTATGAAGAGCATCTCGTTGACAGGATCACCCTCGCGCACAAGACAAGTGCCTTGTGTGCATAATGCGGGTTTGAGCCTCTCACATATTGCATCCAGCATCCTTTCATCCATTTGATCAAACAGAGGAACCTATCAAGTTTCAACGATGGTTAGTCAGATAGGTATTCTACTAACATTTACATAAACACACACTCAAACTTGGCCTCAGCTGGCAAAGTAAGCCGTCCAACTTTTAGAGTACACATCTAGACAGATACCTCAACTTGGTATGACAACTAAACACTCCAACTCTCCCCCCTGTGTCTCGTGGACACTAGATGCTGATGTGATGCATAAATTTTAGGAGGTGTGTAGAAGATCATTTCGTAAGTTGGTGTGTTCAACTGACACAATGGAGACAAGTTGAGGTGTCTAGATGTGCTTACTTGCCGGATGAGTCCAAGTTTGAGTGTCTGTTATGTTTTATGTCAAAAATCCTTGTTTTTTTCTATCTCATGCTACTTTCTAGATTATTAGCATGAATCATGTTTAGTTACCTCGACTATTTTCTAGTATTGCTTCGAGTACTCCAAGAACAAATTCTTTTAACTTACATACATATAAATACTATACTATAAGATGAAACAACTGTATAACTCACCCTTCGAACTAAATCATAGCACAAATGGCGCTTGATATCTCTACGGAGATCTAAAGGAAGTCCTTTCAGAAGAGCTTCCTCATCCACTCCTCTTGTAGCCACCCATTTGTATTGATCATACTTCCGTACAGACTGCCTTAGTTCTTGAGGTAACTGCCTATGATGCATCCACTGTTCTGTATCAGTTCTCTTGATTCTCCATTCCTCTAATCTGACAGTTGTTGATTGGAGATACGTCTGCCAATAAAGTGCGTGAGTATACATGTATTACCAACAAACAAATTGAAGTCGTGTTACAACCCTAAAGGCTTTGAAAAATGTTTCAAATGTGACAATATATTCGTGTTCGGTGGTGGATAACAACCCTAAAATGCAGTTAAAGGGTACATGAGCGGACTTACTTGCATATTTCCAATCAGCAATGCAAACAGAACTAGGCCGAGAGTTGCAATTATGATGGCAAAACCAATTTCTCCAATGTAAGTGCTTGTCGCGAGATTTTGGCCTAGAGAACTGTGTATCAGACAACAGAAAACTGAAGTCAAAATTCAACAACAACATATCTAGTATAACCCCATGAACGGTGTCTGGAAGTGTAGGTGCACGCAGACCATACACCTCTATGTCAAACTGTATAGGCAAATTTACATTTCTTATTTTCTCGAACATAAAAGCCTTATCATGTAAAGACTGCAGAAATATGTTTTCTTCTAAAAACAAAGCCATTTCGATGGAAGGCAAGTTCCAAATCCACGACCACATACAGTTATAGAAGAATTTCAAATTCTGTTTCACTTCCCAAAACATTTTAAAGTGCCTTACCTTAGGTTCTTCAAGCCCCACCACAGGCAGTAGAAGTATTTGTTGAAAAACGAAGCAGTTGTAACATTAGCTGTCACGGCATCACTATAAATGCCAAAAGGGTAATCACTAGTATTAGGAGCACATTGCTTTGTAATATTGCTAGACTGGAACCAGGCACTTCTTTGTGGTTCATTGACTCTCCGACAATCAAAATATCCAAAATCACACGATCGCTCCTCAAAACTGCAGGCGTGTCTCCAACAAGCTTCTTGCCTCTCAATTGATAGAAGGTACCAGCAAGCTCCTCCTACCTATATTCGCAAATAAGAAAATATCATTGATTTGTACACGACAAAATACTATTACTACTTGTGATTGAAAGTGGCTTATGTGGACAAGCTTGGATAAAAAATATATAAATTTTGAATAAGGAACTAGGACTGATATTCAGTCTAAAACAGCTCAAATAGTCCCAAATTTTAGAATTGAACCCCCTCTTGACGTTCCAGTTTTTTTGAGATATCATTTACTCGAAATGAAGTTTGTTTACAGCAAAATCGATTTTAGAACTTGAACTTTTGAGCTTCTTTAATGACTGACAATAGAGTTATACTCGTTTTTAGTTTCTTTTTCTTCCTCGAGATCTGCTTGCTCTTTTCTAAGCAAATTACTCAATAGTGTAACTTTAATGCTACATAATACACAACCAAAGTAAATTCTTAAAATTGCTATTCAAATCCACTTACATGGCTGGCTAACATGTAAAGCATCAAATTGTAAGCAGCTCCAGCCCATGCTGTTTCAGTGACAACACCAGTAGTCTTTACTATTTGTGATGAGAGCGGAAATATGAGGTAAAATCTGGGAAGGTACTGAAAAATGATAATGAATCTAAGGACATTCTTCGTATTTGCCATCGTTGAGCCACTTAAATTAGGGATAATGCCCCAAATTAATACCTGAAACACAATAAATTCATGAACATTTTCTACTTTAGTCCACTAAGGAATATAGTTACGTGAATTCCAGTTGACAAACCTGTGGTAAAGGCAGGGCAGCAATGAGATCAATCCAGAAACCTTTTTTGTAGTATCTTTGAGCTATTTTTGAAGAATCTATAACAAGCTCTCCTCTCCCAAATACTCGAGAAGATGGAGCAACGTAAGCAGTTCTAAACCGAATATATATCTGAATCATATAAAATACATCAGCTATTGATCTAATAACTGTAAGGGCAATTTCAAGATTAGTTCCTATATCTATGCAGACTTCATCTTGGACCACCGGCAAGTAAAAGAATAAAGGGTCCACGAATAAACCAATTAAACAAGCTACTAAGAGAATCTTGTTCCATCTACGAACTGTAGGTCCACGAGGATCAAGTATCTTTTTCTTCACTCTTTCATAATCTTCTGAGAAAACCCGCGATAATACTTTAGCCTTCAAGGATTTTCCAGTCCTGTCAGGTTCCATTTCATTCATTCTACTAGCTAGCTCAGGTAATCGCGATCCATCAATATTGTACTTAACTTTAATCACATTATCTCCATTCATCGCTGCATATTTTGTTGATTCAAGATCATCTTGGAATCTGAAAAAAAAAATAACCTTATAAGATAATCGAAGATGATCAACAACAACAACAAAACCCAGTATAATCCACAAGTGGGTCTGTGGAGGGTAGACTGTACGCAAATGTTACAAAACAACAACAAGATAATCGAAATATCAACAAACAATGAAAACGAGGCAATAGCAACAAACAGAACAACAACAAGATAATCAGATATCAGGCGAAACAACAAGTAGTGATAGAAAATTATCTAAAATTAAGGGAAAGAAACGAATAATACTAAACTCAGGGAATAATCAAATGACAATGTCATAACAGATGCACTATACAAAAAGATAAGCATAACAGCTAGCAAATGAAAGATCAAACATAACAACAACAAGAACTCATACAAAATAACATAATGGAATATGTCAAAAATGGACTAACCTTACAGATCTTGAACTACCATAAGCCATTACACCGACTTAAAAACCCGTCCCAATAACAGGACTTCAGTCAATCAACAGCATACAAGCGAAGCAACACAACGCTAACTCAAGAGTTTGAACACACTATACTCAAACTTGATGAGTAATCTCCCAAGAGCTTCAATTATAGGTTTTTAATCTGTGAACATAACAAAAAGAGAAGGTCTGTGACTATCACGGATGAATAACAAGAAAATGATTCAGGATGAATTATAAGCCAAACAATACAAAGAGAACTAGCTGTTCTTTTTTCTCTTTCAGTAGAAATCATGTGAAGAACTGAAAAAAGTTGAATACATACACACATTACACATAAAGTAGCTAAAGACTCTACAATTAATATTCCTAACTTCTACAAGTCTAAAATATAGACTAAAAATTCAAGTCAAACTTGTGACCAAGTCTTCAAATCTCATTGTCTGGTTATATAGTCTATCAAAACCTCCATATCTTTCAGAAAATAAAAATAAAAAATACATCTTTGATTTCTCAGTCCATTGGTGGAAGAATCAGTCAACACCTAGAACAAACCTTCAAATACATTAAATTTGTATTATAACAACAATAACCAAAGAATGCATCAACCCTTTAGAGTATATACTATAACAAAACAAAAAAAATTAGTCATACATTCTATAGTGAACAGATATTGATAGAAAACAGATTATACTACTAGACAAGAAGGGGTTGTTCGATGGTAGACACCTTCCACTTGCACCACCTCCAATCATGAAATTATGAGTTCGAGTCACTAACGGAGCAAAAGGGTCAGAGCTCCTAATAAAATACTAGTACCCTTTGATAAAACAACTAATCATCAAACCTTTGAGGAACAAAATCAAATCTTTTTATTTTCTTTTCAAGAATCCTTTTTTTTTTTTTGGTTTGTTGATTTCTGTTTGTTTCTTTATAAATTTCAGAGAAAAATCAGAAACCCAATACACAAACTTGTTTTTTTTACATAACCATAATCTTTGATTGAACAAAAAATACATACAACATGTCAGCATCAATACAAAGCTTAAAGAAAATAAAAATCAAACCTTTTATTTTCTTTTCAAGAACCCCCTTTTTTTTTGTTGCTAAATTTCAGAGAAAAATCTGAATCCAACACACTAAGTTAAATCAAGAAAAGTAAAGACACAAACTTTTTTATAAATAGACAATATTCCCCCTTCTCCCCTTTGCTATTTGTAGCAACCCCAGTTGCAGAAATTTAGGAGAGAAGGATTTTCAGTTACCAAAAAATTGGAATTTACATATATATATAGATAGATATATAAATAAAATGTATTTTATTTTATTTTATTTTGATTTTAAGTGAAAGTATAGTACAGTATCAGCAAGAAAAAGACAAGATTGTAATTGAGTGAAATGAACATATATTATATATACATATATGCAGATATCCAGGCTAGAAAAAAGTTCACAACTGGCATAACTGTGGATTTTTTTTGTTTTTGTTTTTGGATTTTTTTGATTTTCTAAAAATCCAAGGAGTTGACTAAATGGATAGTGTCATCTGGCAGTGTAAACATATGCCACTATTTTTCATTTTAAATTTTAATCGAAAAAATAAGTGCTGTGAAGAGATTATTCGTACCACATGAAAGAATTTTATTACACTCTGTTTGGATGGATGTTATCTGTTGTATTGTATTTTTAATTTAGTACGATGTTTGTTTTGATTGTTGCTTAAATTTTATTACGAGTGTATTGTTTAAGTTCATTGATGGATAACAACGAAATACATGTTTACCGATTGATTTAGTGTGATTAAGTCGTTACCTTAATATTTTCTTTTAAATTTTTATTTAGTAATTATATTTTACTTTTATCGTACATTTTCATAATAATTTTATCGTGTATCTTACTTTTCTTATAGGATATTATTTAATTATGGATTTGTCACATTATATGACGAGGAGAAGGATACCATCTATTCAAATACAATAAAATATGATACATTTGCAATACAGTAAGACATCATGAAACAATATATAACAATTATTTAAAGAGTGTTAAAATAACTAGTTCTTGTTATTATTGAGTAGTGAAT
>CM040628.1:71564317-71584614 GCA_022817965.1 Solanum lycopersicoides
GCTGCAATGTGAGCTCCTGGTTCCATATGGTTTGTTGAAAAGCTCATTTGATTGGGGAAGTTCGGATAAAGGCTAACGTAACCTCTTAAGTACATCATGTCTATCAAGAACTTCTTCCAAGAAGCTTGCCATCCATTAGTTCTTGATTTTGGTATCTGTACTGGATTTTGCTTTGGATCTTCCGTGAATCTCATGTTCATGTAGACGTAGAATTCCTTCCACTGCTTAGGGAAAAACACCGCGCCCCAACTGCAAGGCAACTGATGGAGATATGGTGTGTTTGGATGAATGTGTTTGAAGAAGTCAGTTGCATTCCATTTAGGCCTTTCTTTAACAACTTCCACCAAACGTGGCGTGTAAAGAGAGATGGAGGAGAGCTCAGGGAGTGATATTTGAGGGTCATAGTGGTAGGCTAAGAGAGCATATTTGATCCATAGGTAATAGTAAGGGGAGACTTCGATGTCATCTTCGAGTAAGAGACCAAAATCATCATCCGATGAGGGGTACCAACTCTCACTAACAGCTCGAATTAGTCCTCCTTGGATGATCCTTCTTCGAAGAGTTTTGGTTCCGTGAGGCCAATTGAATGAGTTAACAAGCTTTATAGTTGCCTCATCTACCTTACTATCCATGTTGAAAGTTATAGGAACTTGATCTCCTATATAGTACGCGTCACTGAGCGCCTTGAGAAGCCTCGCTAGTGAATTAGCTCTGTTCTGTGTGATGATGTTTATAGAAAGCGTCATACGGTTCCAATCTGCAAGTACAAATTGCATTGTTCAGACTATAGATCAAATATAACAACAGCAACATACCTAGTCTAGTCCCACAACGTGGAGTCTGGGGAGGATATACTGTACGCAGACCTTACTTTTACCTCAGAGGTAACGGAAGTACTAGAAACAACAGATGATAACAAACAACATCAGTTACTAACAGATCAATGTAAGGTTCATCGATATCTTACTTGGCAAAGCTGTGGAACGAAGATCAGCCATCCAAAGAACCTTAGTGACCGATGATCTAGGTAGAAGAACCAATTTTGAACTGTTTGTGTTAGCTTCGGTAGCCATCTTGAGTGCTTTCATCACATTAGAATCTGCATCAGCTACTGTGATCACGAGGCTCGGGTTGTGAATCTTGATTAGTCCTTTCATGCTTGCATAGACTGCTTGAACGACGGGGACTTCTGAATTTGATATCCCGGATACAGCACCAACGCCTAAATCCATAATCTTGAACCTCCTTTCTGTGCATACTATTTTAGGCCATTTCAAAGCTGCAGCAGCCTCTTCACAAGGGCAGAAACTGCCTCCTGAGACAACAATGTAAGCCTTTTTTCCAACTGTTGATCTGAACTTCTCAAGAAGAGGCGCGAGAGCTTTAACTTCATCGACAGAATGGGCGTAGAAAAGTACATCAATCTTCTGAGGATTCATCGCTGCCCATTGCGTTATGTAACCAGTGGAGAGTGCTTTCCACCACTGATCATCTCGGACTTGAACCGTGTCCTTGAATATAACAGTCGTTTCCGATACATAAGCAAGTCTGTGCTCACTGTCACCCCATGTTTCTTTGTCATTTGGATCAACTGGTAGCACAAATGAACCAGCATTTCTGTACTTCTGAAGCTGATAACTGCATTTTTTTCCCCACGAAAGTAAAATTCTTAGAAACTTCAAACGCGTAACTGCTTATTTATAAGTCATAATACACAAACAAACAGTCAAACTTGGCATCAACTGACAAGTAAACAATCCCAACTTTGAGTATGCACATCTAGACGCCTCTAACTCGTCCTCACTGTATGTGTCACGTCAAAATGAGGACGAGTTGGAGTGTTATAGATTATATCACTCTGATCATACTATATCTATCTATAAGCAAATTGTATTACACTATATGAAGTAAAAAGCATTACCTTAAGTGTAAGTCTTCTCCTGTCATGAAAGTGAAGGGCGTCTCGATGAAAAGTGTCTTGACAAGTTCAGCAGAGAGAAACCAAGAACTCGAGAGGAAATCCGCTTGAACAATTCTTTCCACAGTGATATTATAAGCAGGATCAGGCAAATAAAGCCCTGCCTCCTTGGATCGAAACTTCCTATAGCTCGGAAAAATGAAATCTTTCTGTCTAAAAGGCAAAATCCTACCAATACTTCCCAAAACAGAATTCATATACTTGTCTGTCCCTGCAACATGTGCTAAAATCTGCAACATTTTCTTCCCTGGGATCATGTCATCGTCTACGATATACACAAGATCAGCTTCTGTTTGCAAAGCCATTTGAAACCTTCCATAGTACTTAAAATCATAAGATGAACTGATAAAACTTATACGCGAGTCATTATAACTATCTACGATCCTCTTGAGTGATTCCTCATTAGGACTTCCAAACGCGACAACCCAAACATGATGAAACTGAAGTGTTTGTCCAAGTAAAGAATCAATCTGAGAACACAAAGTTTTCCTCTTGAAATGATTCAAGATCACAGTGATTTTCGGCTTGTTTGGACCGCGTAAATCCCATTTCGACTTCATTAACATCAACTCAGAAAGTGTCTCAGTACCACCAAGATTCTTGTTCTGAAAATCCCTCAGTTCCTGATACAACTCTGTCTTCAACTTGATCATAAGTGCATCATTAGACTTCTTCTGTTCAAAATCAATCTTCTCATGTTCACAAACATCAGAAGGACTAACAACAGACTTTTGCTGCACAACATGACTAACAACATGTGGAGGTATAATGAAGTGTTTCCACGACTGAGCGATTCGCGTAGCCCAAGTAAAATCTGGTTTAGTACTTAAATCTATTGATGGACTCATGTAATATAGAAGAAATGTTGCATAAACAGCAAAAGAAAACTGTAAACAAGTTAATATTGTCACAACTTTAGTTGATGAACCTTTTTGTGATCTCATTTTTGCTGCTTTTCCTCCCACATAATCACTCAACATACCTTCTAAAGAATCACCACTTCTTATATTAGGATTTCTAGCTAACCCCATCTCATATATGGACCCAAATCCACCTACAAAAATATTAAAAAGACTATAAATACAACGCCAACGCCAGGATTTTCACTAAAAGGGTTCAACGATAACATAAAAGATAACTTTAACTATATCTTAACAGTATAATTTTCTGTCGAAGGGATAGATATAACAATCAAGTAAAGATCAAATCTTGAAAGATTCAGCATATATACTATGAAAAGTACTATACATATAAGCTCTTACACCAATATTTTCGACTAACTCAAAATCTTGAAACTCGTTAAAGTTAAAATTCTGGAACCACCTATATGATACTCAACCAAAAATTATACATTTATACCACACAATGTCAATCTATGATTCTAAGAACACATTATTTTTCAACATAGACTATAAATATATACGTGAAAAATTCCCAAAAATAGTATTAATATAAGTTCTACACCAATATTTTCGAGAAAAAAAAAATAGAATCTTGAACTCATTAAATTAAAATTCTAGAACTCCTCTATTGATACTTAACCAAAAACTCTACATTTATACCACACAATTTCAATCTATGATTCTAAGAACACATGATTTTTCAACATAGACTATAAATATATACGTGAAAAAACTCCGAAAAATAGTATTAATATAAGTTCTACACTAATATTTTCGAAAAATAAAAACAGAATCTTGAACTCGTTAAATTAAAATTCTAGAACTCCACTATTGATACTTAACCAAAACTACACACTTAACACACAATATATCAATAGCTCAAACAAAAGTTCTATGATTGAAAAACAACATTATTTTCAATATAGACTATACGTGATCAAAAACTCTTAAAAGGTAGTATGAATAATAATATAATTAGTTCTACATCAATATTCTCAAAAAACTCAGTTAAAATCCTGAAACTGCCTCTATCGATACTTAGACGAAAATTACAAACTTACCTCACAATATATGTCAATAGTTGATCAAACAAGGTTGAAAATGAACTTGTCCAAAACAACTACTAAAAAGTGTTATGACTTTTTTTTTTTTTTTTGTTATTGGAATTTGTAGAACAATGGATCTTGTGCAAAATATATATATATAGGACATTTAATTTAAAAGTATGTGTGAAAAGTAATTAATAAAGTTGGAATTGAAGGAAGCCATGAGAAATGAGGCAAGATCACATGGGGTTAACGGTTTAAAGTTAATATATAATAATTATACTATATGCTTTCTTACACATACAATCACTCAAATTAATTTCATATAATTTCATTAATTAAAAAGTCCGGTTTTTTAGCCTTATAAAAAGGCCTCCTACTGCGTTTTCAACACTCCAAATCTAAATCTTTCTTTAAGTCTTATAATATCAGTAGTTTTCTCGTGAGTTTTATATTTTAACTATATATCATCATTGTTAAAGCATATATCTCAAATATTGATCAGGTTAACTATCGATCAGTTGTTACATTTTTCTAAACTGAACTCTAACCATCTATGTATTATTAAAATATACTTCGAAGCTGATTAGTCCTATTATCGATTAACTATTTTCTAATTCTTCTACCTAAATTGTCACCATCTATGTGTATCACAATGCACCTTAAGGCTGATTAGTCGAACTATTAGTTATTTTCCTAGTTTTTTCTACCTGAACTATCACCATCTATGTATTTAAACATAATTCGAAATTTAGTAGTCTAACTATTTGTGGTATACTTTTCCTATCTGGTCCGTCACCATCTAAGTATTAGTAATAAAATAACTAAAACACACCTCAAAACTTATTAGGTTAACTATCAGTTGTTACATTTTTCAAACTGAACTCTCACCATCTATGTATTATTAAAACATACTTCGAAGCTGATTAGTCCTATTATCGATCAACTATTTTCTAATTTTTCTACCTAAATTGTCACCATTTATGTATCAAAATACACCTTATGGCTGGTTAGTCGAACTATTACTTAATTTCCTAATTTTTCTATCTAAACTATCACCATCTATGTATTTGAATATAATTCGAAATTCATTAGTCTAACTGTCCATCGTATACTTTTCCTACCTGGTCTGTCACCATCTAAGTATTAGTAATAAAATAACTAAAACACACTTCAAAACTTATTAGTCCAACTATTTGTTGCGTAATTATCTATTCAACTAATTGTGTTTAATTTGATACATAGATGGTGCTAATTTAGATAGGAAAAAAATTGACAGTTAAAGTGTAAATAAACTCGCGAAAAAGTAAAAGTTATATTTTTGATCAATATTTTAAGTACTATAGTACTAGTAATAATCTATTTTTATTTATCAATTACTCATTATTACAATCTGAAAACGGATTCCTTTAGGAAGGAAAAACATTTAAATTATAAAAGTTTAATTAGAAAGAAAAAAAACGTTGAAATTAGGATATTACTCAAAGTTGTTGATCCCATGAATCTTTTAAAGAGTAAATTAAAGACTATCATCATCAGGTACATACATAATATATTTCACTTGCAAAAAACTCAAAGAATCACACAAACTCAAATTGTCAAACCCAACTTCCAAGAATTCAAAAAGAATGAAAAACACGTGACAGTTCGATGTATAAAATATTTTATATTATATTATTTATGCAAGGTCGAAAAAAAGTCATAGTATGATGTGATGTATACTCTAATACAAATATCAGTAATTTCTTCCACGGCCCGAACTAATCATGCCTTATATAAGTCACAAGGAGACAACTTTACTGTTACTCCAAGACACTACAACAAAATCGACTTTTAGCGGTATTAAATATTGACATTAATAAAGAGTGTTAAAGCACTTTATCGTCGTTAGTTAACTGTCATTAGAATCAATGTCGCTAAAGGCTTTAGAGACATATACAAAAAGTGATATTTGCCGCTAAAAATACATATTTAACGGCAATTGAGAATTAATTGCCGCTAATAATTTTTTTTGTCGGAGTGAGAGTTCCCTTTTAAATAATTCAAGAACCATCATATAAATAAAAGTAAAAATATAAAGTGATGGATTATAGCTTTTAATAAAAAAAAATGACGCTAATCCTTTTTAATGAGTTATCAAAGAATCATGTATTAGATATGAATTATTCACCAACATGTTAACCTATTTCACTAAGCAAGTATTTGTAATGTTATAATATAAGCATGCATGTCATTTTATTCTATCCCGATATTATAATATTTTTATTATTTTAATTTTAAAGTAATTTTTTTCTAATCAAACGATCGATCGAAGAAATTAAATTAAAAAAACAGTAATAATAATAAATATTAAGATACGTGTACATTACCTTGGGAATGAAGAAAAATGAAATAATTAATTAAGAACACAATATATTTGAGAGCCTTTTCTTCTTGAGCAATTTAAGCTTACACCAAATAATATCAAAGAAAAATTGTGATTGGATAAAAATAGTTTGAGTATGAAGAATTTATAGTGAAATAAAAAAAGTTGGCCTAAGTTGACTTTTTAAAGAATTAATATGAACATACATATTTATATGTATAATATATAGTAGTACATTTTAATTTTTGAGTGGATGAATATTGCAACAATACTTCATGTTATTGCTTTTTTGCCAAACTTTTGGAACAAGTTGAATACTAGATTGATTTGCTTACATTTGTAACATATTTTTATAAAGTTTATCTTCGAGGAAATTGCATATATGCACCCAATATAATGGTTCTAAAACTTTGTAATTTAGAAAAATTGATCTAAAATTATAGAAAAAAATTCAAGCTCCAAATATCAATATATATATATATATATATATATATATATATATATATATATATATATATATATATATATATATATATATATATAAAGGTATAGTAATTAATATATTCTGGCTCGACTCAATGTGAATAGTTAAGAATATAGGGTTAATTATTTTAGTCTAATAACATATAATCCCTCCGTCCGGAATTGTTTGTCATGGTTTTTATTTTTAGAGTCAAACTATAAAAACTTTGACTAACATTTTAAGATGTATTTTTTCATCATATTAATATGCAAAAAATTGTAATTTATAGTACTTTTCATATAGTTTTAGAATATCTAATTTTTCTGTTTAAATATCAAATTAATATGATCTAATTTACCTTTGAAAATTAGTCAAATTAACTTTCGATAAGCGTAACATGACAAACAATTCCGAACGAAGAGAATATATCACAAGCAATAAAGAGTTCAACGAGACATGTTTGAAGATGACAGAGTAATGGTGTGTACGTGAGGCCTAAAATATAGTGCCTTTGCATGTCTATATAAGTCATGGCCGTTAATTTGCTCGATTGATGTAGGTGACAAACATTTTTGATGAAATTTTCATAGAAAATACTCCATTCGTCTTATTTTATGTGACATTTTTCGCATTTCGAGATTCAAACAAATCTATCTTTGATCGTAAGTTTTTCATATATCATTTTAACATTTTGAATTATCAATTATTGTGAATTATAGTACTTTTTACGTAGTTTACAAATATATAAATTTTATTCAAAAAATTTAAAGATTCCATACGCAAATGTCCGGTCAAAGTTAAACTGTTTGACTCTCGAAAAAGGAAAAGTGTCATATAAAATAAGACGGAGAGAGTAACTTTTAACAGCGAGTTATATTCTAACGTTAATAAATTAGGATTTTGTTAGTACATGATTGTTTTAATTAATTAATTTAATAGCTTATATGTGACGATAATTTTACGTATAAAACGTTGCATGACAAAAAGACAAACGCAAATTAAGTGAAACTTTAATTAAGGTTTTGTTTTTGTCGTTAATTCATTTAAAAGTTAGGTGAACATTTACATGAAATAAGGTTTATGTTTTTTTTTTTTTTTTGGAGATGATTAGCATATACTGAAGCAAAAAAATGAACTTTTAATTTAATTGCAATAATAAACAAAAGGAATAAAACATTGAAAATTTGTTTGTGAAATTAATAATTAATGGATATATACAAGTCAACGTAAATACACGGTATATGTAAAACTAAAAAAAGTGTGTTGGTCAACGATTAGATCTATATAAATATTTTTTTCTTTAAGTTAAAAAAAATGAAAAAATAAATCACGTAGAACCTCAAATAATTGGAAAAAGGGTTTTAATTTATATATATTGAGAGTGTAATTTTTTATTTGTTTCGGTCAAGCACCTAAAAATAATTACCATCTTAAAAAATAAGACACATATCAGTTCATGTTATAACATGTTAAAATAGACTGATAGTTAAAAGAAAACTTATGCTATCGTGGCGCCAAGAAAGAGTACTTCATTTGCGCTCATATTAACGATTTTTAATTTGAATTCAGCGAGTCGTCCTCCACTTTTAAATGGTAGAAGTATTGTTTCACTTATACAAATATATTTGACAAAATTTAAAGTTGAAAAATAATCTAGGATTTAAAAACAATTTTACAGAAATACAATAACTATTTTTTATTACTTTTGATCAAGCATGTAACTACACATAAATTTATAAAATCAATTTCTAACATTAAAAAATATTTTTCAACACGTTAATACTTATTAGTTATTATTAATCTAATCAGCTAATTCAAACGAACTCTTATGTTTTATGTTTTGAATCATTTCTTCAAAAAAGTTATATTGACTTTCAAAGTGCTTTGTTTGGTGTTCATGTTCTACTATAGTGCTTTATTTGGTATTTTTTGTTGTATAGTATAGAAGTACATGATTGACTCTTGAGAATTTTTTTAGGGTTTTGACCCTACATAAAATATAGAAAAAAATAAATAAATAATATTATTTATTTTTAGTGTAGAGATTTAGTTTAATTATTATAAGTATGTCATAATTCTCTAATCATAATTAAGTGGGCGGTAGGTACATGTGAAGAGATCCATTCTCTACGTACAATTTCATGATCAATATATATGTGAAACTCTAATTATTATCAAATGGATTTGACTTATATACTTTGATTAGATTAATAGTGTAAAAAAATTACTAATTAACATGTTATAATATGTAATTTTGTTTATTATTGGACTAATAAGAAATTATCTCTTAAATAATCTAATAGTTATATGAGAAAATAACAAAAAAATTATCTTTATTCAAAGTGTTTCATTAAATATTATACTGATAAAATACGAGTAATTTTAGTGTAATTTGTCGAATATTTAACAAACTTTAGTTGTTAGATTTTATAAACTGTAAAAAAAAAAGAGAAAGAACATGAATTTATATTGAAATTAGATTGGATATATTATTGTTTTTGAGAAGTGTTTTAATGGCGATCGTACTTTTCTTCTCTGGAAGTCTAAATATATATCTTTTTTAAATATATAATATATACAAATTTTATCTCTAGTTTTATGAAAAGTAAATAGATTGTTACTGTAACAAAACTGTGAATTACATGAGGATTTTCCTGGGGATTAGTATGAAAATTCGCAGGAAACTTATTTTTCTGCAAATTTTCATATTAATTATCAGGAAAATCCCTATGTAATTCACAGTTATCTTTTAGTGACGTTTCCGGTATTGAGGAAGATTTAAAGTTGAAAAATACATGGATAATATATGGATTGTCTAGTTGCATAATGCATATGGCCTAACAATATATATACACACACCAATTAATAATGTGTTTGAAATCAAAGTCTAAACTTCATTTTTTTTTTTTTTCTATTTTAGATAGACATAAACCTATTGGTCAATATGAAGAACTTGGTCCTCAAGTGGATGTTAGCTATAGATTCTTTTGATAATAATATATATAAGTGGAGTTATTCCTAATTTAAATGTATTATCTCGAGGCATTTCACATGCTATAAGGAAACTTCTATGTCCTTCTAATTTTCAAAGGAAATAATTTTATACTATAGATTATAAGTCCTAAATAATATAGTAAATATATAGGGTGATTTGAGCCTAATGTTCCCTATATTAAGGTCAAAAACACTTGTTTTTATTGGTATAAATTAGTATAAAAATCATATAATGTGGACTTCACTTCTTTCTTTTTAATTTATCTTTATACTTCTTTTTTAAAAAATATTTTCAATAGTAATATATTCATATTGAAGAAAGGAGATGGGAAAATAGAGACTTATAATTAGATTTGAGTTTACTATTATAATATTGAGCTAACTTTCTCCTCAAATCACTCTAGTACGATGAATCGAGAAGAGGTATTAGATAAAATATGATGTATAGAAGAGTTCTTTTTTCGTATAAGTTTTTTGAATCAATCACGAATACTTAATACTTTATATCTATAGTCTATTTTTATTTTTTTCTCTATCAGCAAGAGGGATCGAAGAAAGATAATTATTACTTCTTTTTTTCTTGAACGGAGGAGGACTATATTGATTAACCTTTCTATCAGAATATTTTCTTGGTCGAAGAGCCCCTTTTAGAATGAAACGTGTTTAAATAAAACAATATAAATAATGAAAAGTATCATAATAGATTTCATCTTATTTGAAATTGAACCGTATTTATTGTTGTAAACAACAAACTTGTATTGTACTCCAATTATTGATAGCTAGGGGCACTTAGTCATGGTACTATATGAATTACATTGGGACTTGGGGAAACGAGTTATTATTTTGAAATAATAAGAAGATTAATTTTAATATATTGTATAAACAAGAAATTATATATATATATATATATATATATATATATATATATATATATATATATAAAGTTTGGGTATTAATTGGACTAGGACATTGCATTATCACGCAATCTATATATTAAAATAATTAAATCAAGTTGAAGATATCATAGTTGTCTTATTATTTTTATTTATAATTATTAAGAAACTTTGATTTTTTTATTTTATTTTTATAAATGGGAATTGAAATTATTGACTTGTCTATTTAACACACAAAAGTGACTCAAAATACCACTGTCTCATCAGTAGTGCGGTAGGTAGGTGAATTAACTTTAATATAATAATAAATCTTTAATTTTTTTCAAATATATTTCGTACACTTCAAATTCTTCTTTGTAATTTATATGTTAATTATTAATAATAATAATTTAAACTCATTGGGTCTATTAGTAATCATCTTTTATATTTCAGAAAGTAGGAACAAGGTTATACGTATATATACACCACATTTCTTAGACTTTACTGGTGAAATAAACGTATGTTATTGTTATTATAATTTAAATTCCACGCAATACCTCCAAAAATGACAATTAGATTTGGAGTAGGGGGATAAAAATATTAAGTAGATATTTGCATGTCAATTCTGATTTTTTATAACGTTATTTTAAATTGTGAAATTTTTCAAAATGTCAATATTTTAACATTTAAGAGGACTCATTAGCAACACTTTCAATATTTAGTAAAAATGTCAAAATTTTAATTTGTTATGTATCTTATTTATGTCTTTATTATTTATTTTTATTTAAAGGATATAATTATTTAATAACAAAAGGGAGAAAATCAAGGGAGAGAATATTTCAAAAAAAGGTAAAGATCACTTAATTTTCTTATCAGTTACATTTTCAAATAAAACTCAAACTTTATTCTTCTTTTTTCTCCAGAATCATAACCTTTTTCTTATTAGTTTGTATTCATTCTAATAAGTAGCCAAATGAATCAATAATTATTTAAGAAACATATTGGTATTCATATATCTTTTTCATGTGTATTTATTTATTTCTTCGAAAATCTTGTATTTCGTATTCATTTCAATATGTATTTTATTTGTATTTCTATTTATTCTAGTTTTTATTTAGAATAGTGTATAATAATATATAAAATACAAAAAAATAGTATGATGAAAAAGTGAGATAATATTTTTTAGAAAAGAAACATATCACTTAAAATTCTCATCATTTACAATTTTAAAAAAAAATCTTTTTTCATTCTATTAGATCAACTTTCCTTTGTTATGTTTTCATTATAATTGTATACCAATATTTTTTACATTTTATGTGCTCACTTTACCATTCAAATTAAAATTGATTTTTTTTTCTTTCAAACTACAAATTGTATTTCGATGATCAAAATTGTATTACTTAATTGCCATATATATATATATATATATATATATATATATATATATATATATATATATATATATATATATATATGTGTGTGTGTGTGTGTGTGTGTGTGTGTGTGTGTGTGTGTGTGTATGTATCTCAGTATATATGAATATGATTTATGAAAGGGTACAAGATTTTGGAGGGGGAAACAACATACTTGGTGAAAATAATAAATCTGTTGAGGAAGAATATAATATTCTAAAAAAATAAATACAAATTGACTATAAAAGAAATAAGAATATAAGATTCTGGAAAACAGATAGCATACATAGTAAAATAATATAATCAGGATACAATATTCTTAAAAGAAATACAAATTAACTGTTGAAAAATAGGATACATATATGTTTAAGAAATACAAATTCATATGAGATAGCATACATAGTGAAAATGATATAATCAGAATACAATATTCTAAAAAAATACAAATTGACTGTTAAAAAATAGGATACATCTATGCTTAAGAAATACAAATTCATATAAGATACATATTTGAATGACAACAAATAAAAAAGAAATACAATGTTCTTAATAAAAATACAAATGATGAGTAAAAGAAAAATAATTGACAAACAAAAATTACTATGAATATTATTTTGATATGAATACAATTTCGCAACCTTCTTCTTAGACTCTCTTTTCTTCTTCGTCTGCTATGTTCCTTTTTTTCCAATTCTTTTCACCAAATTCAAATCTGAATCTGTGTTTATTTGTGAATTGATAACCCTATAAGCAAAATTTAAAATTATTAAATATGAATATACAAAAAAAATCAAACAATATATTATGTATGAATGCTTATATGGATTACTACAAATTACAATCTACAAAATCTCAAATATGAAAACAATATCATAAAAAATAGTGTTCCAAATACTAAAGTTCCGAAATGCATAAATATTTGATGAGTATGTTAACAAACTCATATAAAAATAAAAAAAATGACGAAAAATCTGTAATACATACAATCCAAATTTTAAAATAATTTTTTATTTCGAAAATAAAATCTCATGAAATCTCGCAAAATAAATGATGATTTCGAAAATACCTTTATGTATTGAGAGATTTTTTGATTTAATCGATAGATCTGAATAAATTGGTATGAACTTGAATAATTAGTTCTTCTTCAACAATGAGAGAGAATAATGGTGAAAATGGTAAAAGAGAAAAAAAATTGAAAATCTTAAAGAAGGAAATAAATTTAATGGTATTAAAGTCTAGAAGAAGTCTAAATAGATAGTGAATATATTTAATGTTGGACTGTTTTGAAAAATAAAAGAAAAAGACAAATAATAGTATTTGGATACAAATTATTTTTAAAATATTAACATTTTGACATTTTGAATAAATATTTTAAAGTGTAGATATTTTTAGTAATTAAGTTAGGAATTGTGACTAGTTTACTAATTTTTTCTTTTCTCCAGTCCAATTCCAAATTAAATTTGAAAATTTTATGACCAAACATTAATTTTGAAATGAAGTGAATTCAATTTATATATATATATATATATATATATATATATATATATATATATATATATATGGGCTTATTTTTGTGGTAGCCCCAGTATGGGCTTATTTTTCTGTAATGGCCATTGGGCCTTATGACCCTTACACTGTTCATTTTTCTTTTATTTTCATTTTTTACATGTTAAATGTTAAAAAATCATGGAGTGTCCTATTTGGACACACTACTTTACTATTGGAAAAACAACAGAAATTTCACATTTGAGTTCTCTTATTATAATTATCCCCTATTTTTTTTACATATCCCCAAAATTCATCATTTTCGCTCATCAAATTAATGTATCAACGTGTCAGATTAATGTATCTCGCGCATCAGATTAATGTATCTCACGCATCAGATTAGTGTAGCATGTATAAAATGTAATGTATCTTACTAAACGATTAATGTATCTTGCGCATCAGATTAATGTATCAGTGTTTATATTATTGTATCAGTTTGAGGGATTTGGATTTTTGTAATTATAAACTTATAAGGGACAAATGATAATTTTGACTTTAAAGTATGTGATTTCTGTCCTTTACCCGTTGCTATTTAATATATATTTTAGTTTTTAAGAATGTTTGCACATCTATCTATTTCAAAATAATTTTGAATACTTGGTGTCTAAATGTTTCATACTGATTGAAGTTTAAATATTGTGTCTCAAAGTTAATGCAAAGAATATAATTTTAAAATATAAAGTTCATGTAATTAATTCTGTTGTCATCTTGTTTCATCTCTTCTAAATTCTTCGTGATTTGAGAGCTTAAACAATGTGTTTCTTGAATTTAAGATGATATGGACCTCCTTCTGATGTTTCTAAGAATCGAACATTGATCACCCGTTGAAAAAACGATGTAGTTGATATTGCATCTTTCTGCATGTGGATATGCCATATGTTTTCTTCAATAATGCTTTGAATGTCCTAAAAAAGTTACGTAGCCTCTCTATTTATAGTTATAGAGACTAAGTCTTCAAGTGTAAATGAATTCTCTTGCTTTATTCTGATTAATTAGTATTTATGATCGCCATCAAACTTTATCACTAATATTATATGATTATTAGGTTGCTTGCGATTAGTCAAGTCATTTCATTTAAACACTCAACGACTTTTAGTTGATTTTTGTTTTGATTAGACATTGCCACATCATTTGCACACATGTCACTAAACGTCATATTTATTTCTTCCATGTTTCATTTTTCTAATACTTTTTTTTTCACCTTATGATGTTTGTGGCTTTTAACTGATCATAAAGTTAAGGATTAGGTAATCATAATTCATAATCCTTTGACTAACATGCCAAATGATAATTGTAATTAATTAACACACTCATCATCATTATAAGATAATACTTTAAATTGAAAATGTTGTACTTTGATCATGTTTGTTTTTAGTTGAATATTCTTCACTTTTTTTTTTCATAAATAAAATTTTAAAAGTTTTGCTAAGTCCAATCATCATAAATCATGCCTAGTGTCCAATTATTATTGTTCATTTTTAACTCTTTTGCATATAGCCTTGTGGTACACCAAAACTTATATGCAGAATTTTCAAGTATATATTTGAGTACCCCACGACCATTTTAGTCAAATTATCTATCATAATAATATATTTAATCGAGTTATATTTTTATGAGTTAAATTTGATCACTGAGTAATAGCTAATATCTTTCTGATTAATTCCGTCTGCTACATAAACGAACAATGCATATAATTTTTCCTCCATTCTAATTTATGTGACAATTTTCCAATATCAAAAGCTAAATAAATAATTTTTTGAGTGTGTTTTTATAACACGTAGATTTTATTTGAAATAATTAAAGTTTTTATGTCCAAATTTCCTGTCAAATTAAAAAAAATTGAATTTCATAAACAATATATATATAGCCTAGCCTAGTTCTTGTCCTCTTAGAAGCAAATCAAATCTAAATCCATGCAATCAAACAATATCTAGAATCTAGATTATGTTATATATTTTTAGAAATATAGTCAACAAGCATATACAAATACAACACTACAATTTAATCAGAAAATTCGAATTCAAATTGAATGAAAAAAAATTATATTTAGAGTATCATTTTTAAAATTAAATTCTATAATGTGTCATTCAAATTTAATCAAAATTTTGATATAAATACAAAATCTCAGACGAAAAAAAAATAAAAAATAAAAAAAAGGAATAGTGACTATATGGTATACAAACAAATGGATCAAGATTATACAAGTTGTATTATTGGTTTGAGTCAGAGTTCCATAAGGACAAAAAAATAAATAAATAAAGGAGCCTTTGTTTTCCATTATTTTTGAGGTTTGTGCAAATCTATCATGATTTCAATATTATATATCATATAAACATTTACTTTATCTCACTATAAATAAATATAAATAGATGCAAATTATGACATTAATTTAATTGTTAACTAAAAAAAAAGAAAAAAAAGCATGAGTCTTAAATAACTCACTCAAAAAGGTTTTTAAAATTTTGAATTTGTAATTTTAATCTTTAATGAAATTAAATACCTTTGCACTATTTATTTATATTATGTATCGAAAATATTAAATTCAATTAAATTAATAGTACGAAAAAGAATCCCGTATCCTTTTATTTTCTTGTCTTGCCAATTTGAAACATGAGTGCTTGCCTTTCTAGTCACTAGTCACTGATCTTACTTATATATTTTTTATCTTTTGTCTTATTTATCGTATACTATTCATTTCGATTCTCGAAAGCATTCTTTGAAGCAAAAATTCTGATAAATCAACGAAGTTCGTTAGGGTATCTTATAAAAAAGTGTTTGGTTAAAGATTTGTTGCAATTTGAGTGGTACTATCCATCCTACTCTATCACCTATATCCTTCTTGTCCATCGTTAATTAGAACTTTTTTATTTTTTTTTATGAGTTATTCATTATCTGTCTTTTATGAGTTTCATCTTTATATATCAGTGGTTTTGAGTTTATGAGTTCTGAATTTAAGAAAATGCAACTTACTAGGTACTTGATAAATATTTATACGAATTTAAAATATAAATACAAAATTTGAGTCAAAACTATTGAATTCATCGACAAATAAGAGAAATGGAAAAGTACTAACACAATTTGCATATAAATAAAAGAGAATTGACACTATCCCTATTCCATGATAATACAATGTCAATTGAAAAATCCTCAAACATTAGAAATAATATTGTTTGAGCACTTGTTTTCTGCAGCCTAAATTATAATACTATATATTATAAACTGCTGATTTTAATTTCTCCCCTAAAAATTTGATTTTTTCTTAATATTTTATATTGGAGGATTATAACTAGTTAAACTAGCTTGATGGTATCTTCCATTTGGTTTAGGAATATACTCTTCTAGCTCCTCTTTTTCCCAATTAAGTTTTGATGCAACATTTTCTTGACTTGGAAAGTACTCCTACAAAATACATACGATCTCGTTACGTGTTTGGATAAAAGTGTTTAAACTGATACAGAGTAATGAGTATGTTGGGTGAAAATGTGATGATAACCACTTAAAAAAAACATATAGATACGTTAAAAAAGTGCTTATAAGTTAGTTTACCTCGAGTTTATTCAAGAGTTCGTTGGCATTAGGGGCAGATACAAAGATTTGACGCGCGTTAGGACATATGAAACCTTCCTCTACTGCTTTGTCAATGAATGCTAAAAGGGAATTATAGTAACCATCAACGTTCAATAGCCCTACCGGTTTGTCATGAATTCCGAGTTGAGACCATGCTATAACTTCAAGAAGCTCTTCTAGAGTTCCATATCCACCTATAAACGTACATTATCATACGTTCAATTGTGTGATCATCTAATCTAACAGTTTGCGTAACAAATAGGTATTTTGTTAACCTATTTTAAGAGTTTGTAGTTAAGAAACCATAATTTAGTCCTTGGAAATTAACAACATTTAGTTGAAAGTATACTTCAAAGTGAAATTCCACTAGTACTTTTGGTTCAACTTGTGTATTCAGGTTAAAATAATTACTAAAATTTGTATAAATTCATAAACCAAATCGGGTGTCTTGGAGCAATGGTAAAGTTAACTCTACCTAACTAATAGATCACATGTTCGAGCTGTGGAATTATCAATCACTAATGTTTACATTAGGATAAGTACTTGTCTACTGAACCTGTATGAACGTGAAATGCTTTGTGCACCAGACTATACCCCCTAACTAATTAGTGAAACTCGAGGTTGTTGTTCGAAAATTCAGAACCCGTAAAGTTCAAATTCCTATCTATCTTTTCTGTACGAAACTCTAGTATTAAAATAACAACGACAACATACTAGTCTAATCCGATAAGTGGGGTCCGTAAAAACAATGTGGTGAGAAATAGGCAAGAATCTGGAAAAGATAATGAAAACAAACCAGGTAAAGCTATAAAAGCATCAGAATGTTTGGCCATCTCTGCTTTCCTCTGGTGCATATCTGCAACTGCTTTAACCTCTCCCACTGTTTCACCAGTTATCTGCAAATAGACGCACCATTGGTGAGGGTCTATACTAATCAACTTATAATCAAGCATATCACAACTAATTTTACGGGATATCTGTTACTTCACGCTAAAAAAAAAGGTATAGTCATACCATAATTGTACTTCTTTTTAAATTTTATAATCGTGAGTGTCTGAGTACATCCTGTTATTTCCAGACTCCATTTGTGGGATTACACTAGATATGTTGTAGTGTGTTTGACCTAAGTTGAGTGCATATTGACTAATTTCATTGGATATCTGTTACGTCCCACTAACACAGATACCGATAGTTTTATCCACTAAAACATGAATAATATGAAAACAATCACCTAATAATTCTCAAAAGGATGTTGTAGACAATCTATCATAATGCAAATATTACCGGCTAAGTACACAATTCGAACATGTGACCTATAGGTTACTCCAAGACTCCATTTCATATATATACAAGAACATAGTAAAAGGCAATGCAATGCACAAAGCATTCCACGTTCACATAGGGTTGAAGAAGGGTCACACCTACCCTGAAACAAACAATAGTGATTGATTCCACGACTCACACTCTTTATAACATATAAGTCACAAAAAAAAAACTTTATGTTGCTCCCTTTCACGTACAAGAACATAATAAAAGACAGTCTAGTGTACAAAGTTTCTCGCGTTCACAAAGAATCAATAGAAGTCATGACACACCTAATAAGGTGTGATATAGACAACCTACCGGACAACTCGAACCTATACCCTATAGATCATACATAACAACGTTACGATTGCTCCAAGATTCTCCTTTGTTTTTTTGATGTCTAAAGTAGCAATGAGGACCCATCTACTTACCATAAGGGGGACCAAGAGAAAGGAAAAGGAAAGGAAGGGGACAAGGAAAAGGATGGATTTTAAAGAAGAAAAGATAGAAAGCAAATTAAACACAAATAACCAAACTAAATACTAACAAAAATTCTTTTTTTCTTTCACTTTAGGGTATGTCCCATACAGACAAGTGCAAGAACCATGTCCCAAGATAATAAAGATGAGGTTGAAATTTCACTAATGGACTACCACAAGATCAACAAAGAATAAGAACCAAAAAAAAAAAAAAGCTAAATATCTTATGTTTCTCCTTCCTCTCATTTAACGTACGTTGTTCGGAATCTTTAAAAATATCGTCAGATACATATATATTGGATCCTCCAAAAATAATACTCCCTTCGTTTCAATTTATTTGTTTAGTTTTGACTTAGCACAAGTTTAAGAGAAGTAAACAAACTTTTGAAACTGGTGATCTTAAATTAAAGATATGTAGAATGTAACAAAATATGTTTTTAATCTCGTGATTTCAGATATGCTACAGGAAAGTTAAAATTAAAGAGTCGCAAAAAAAGAGAGCATGCTTCTTAAAACAGACAAATAATTGACACGAAGAAAGTATATTTTTGAAAATTTGACACGAATGCAACAATATATAATATTTTAAAGAATTCGAACAACAAATCCAACAAGTAAAAAAACATACCTCTCTAGGCATGAGTGTCCTTGGAATCACTCTGAATATAACAACATGATAAAATTTAAGTCAGTTTGTATGATCATATTCATAAACAACTTGTTGTAGCAAATAATTTATCTTATTTTTTATACTACAAATTTGACTTTTTATATTACTATAAGTACGAATCTTTTAAGTGATCTGATAACGTAGATGTAGAAACTCACCCAAGGACATGGCGACCGCCACTGTAGACTGCTTGAGAAACCAATCCCATCAAGCCAATACTTCCTCCTCCATAAAACTAAGTCTATATTTCTTGATACCTTGTGTACAATCAAGAATAGTAATGTCATAAAACTGAAGTAGACGATAATATAATAATAATATATTCAGTATAATCTAACGATTTTTATCCTACATCATAAAGATAAACAAGTTGTTTATGCTATTCCATCAACTTAAACAAATAGTGAACAATCATAGTTCTTTAGAAACTAAATCAAGAAACTAGGGTGGGGTGGGGTGGGGTGGGGTGGGGGGTGGAGTGATTTTTTTAAATAAAATTGGCCCTTATGTTTGAAAAACAACTTAAATGACACATTTGTTATAAAACATCAATTAGAAAAGTTTCAAGAATGTTCTTTTTAATTTATAAGAGTGTGAACCAAATACTCAAATCACTTACTTCTATTTAATAATCATGGTGTTCGAATCAATTTGTGCATAACTTCACGCAGTAGGATGAATCAAGACTCAAAACACTTT
>CM040628.1:71585614-71703530 GCA_022817965.1 Solanum lycopersicoides
AAATAATTTTTTGAGTGTGTTTTATAACACGTAGATTTTATTTGAAATAATTAAAGTTTTTATGTCCAAATTTCCTGTCAAATTAAAAAAATTGAATTTCAAAACAATATATATATAGCCTAGCCTAGTTCTTGTCCTCTTAGAAGCAAATCAAATCTAAATCCATGCAATCAAACAATATCTAGAATCTAGATTATGTTATATATTTTTAGAAATATAGTCAACAAGCATATACGAAATACGGCACTACAATTTTAATCAGAAATTCGAATTCAAATTGAAAATGAAAAAAAATTATATTTAGAGTATCATTTTTAAAATTAAATTCTATAATGTGTCAATTCAAATTTAATCAAAATGATATAAATACAAAATTCAGACGAAAAAAAAATAAAAAAAAAAAAAAAGGAATAGTGGACTATGGTATACAAACAAATGGATCAAGATTATACAAGTTGTATTATTGGTTTGAGTCAGAGTTCCATAAGGACAAAAAAATAAATAAATAAAGGAGCCTTTGTTTTCCATTATTTTTGAGGTTTGTGCAAATCTATCATGATTTCAATATTATATATCATATAAACATTTACTTTATCTCACTATAAATAAATATAAATAGATGCAAATTATGACATTAATTTAATTGTTAACTAAAAAAAAAAGAAAAAAAGCATGAGTCTTAAATAACTCACTCAAAAAGGTTTTTAAAATTTTGAATTTGTAATTTTAATCTTTAATGAAATTAAATACCTTTGCACTATTTATTTATATTATGTATCGAAAATATTAAATTCAATTAAATTCATAGTATGAAAAAGAATCCCGTATCCTTTTATTTTCTTGTCTTACCAATTTGAAACATGAGTGCTTGCCTTTCTAGTCACTAGTCACTGATCTTACTTATATATTTTTTATCTTTTGTCTTATTTATCGTATACTATTCATTTCGATTCTCGAAAGCATTCTTTGAAGCAAAAATTCTGATAAATCAACGAAGTTCGTTAGGGTATCTTATAAAAAAGTGTTTGGTTAAAGATTTGTTGCAATTTGAGTGGTACTATCCATCCTACTCTATCACCTATATCCTTCTTGTCCATCGTTAATTAGAACTTTTTTTTTTTATTTTATGAGTTATTCATTATCTGTCTTTTATGAGTTTCATCTTTATATATCAGTGGTTTTGAGTTTATGAGTTCTGAATTTAAGAAAATGCAACTTACTAGGTGCTTGATAAATATTTATACGAATTTAAAATATAAATACAAAATTTGAGTCAAAACTATTGAATTCATCGACAAATAAGAGAAATGGAAAAGTACTAACACAATTTGCATATAAATAAAAGAGAATTGACACTATCCCTATTCCATGATAATACAATGTCAATTGAAAAATCCTCAAACATTAGAAATAATATTGTTTGAGCACTTGTTTTCTGCAGCCTAAATTATAATACTATATATTATAAACTGCTGATTTTAATTTCTCCCCTAAAAATTTGATTTTTTCTTAATATTTTATATTGGAGGATTATAACTAGTTAAACTAGCTTGATGGTATCTTCCATTTGGTTTAGGAATATACTCTTCTAGCTCCTCTTTTTCCCAATTAAGTTTTGATGCAACATTTTCTTGACTTGGAAAGTACTCCTACAAAATACATACGATCTCGTTACGTGTTTGGATAAAAGTGTTTAAACTGATACAGAGTAATGAGTATGTTGGGTGAAAATGTGATGATAACCACAAAAAAACATATAGATACGTTAAAAAAGTGCTTATAAGCTAGTTTACCTCGAGTTTATTCATAAGTTCGTTGGCTGTAGGAGCAGATACAAAGATTTGACGCGCGTTAGGACATATGAAACCTTCCTCTACTGCTTTGTCAATGAAAGCTAAAAGGGAATTATAGTAACCATCAACGTTCAATAGCCCTACCGGTTTGTCATGAATTCCGAGTTGAGACCATGCTATAACTTCAAGAAGCTCTTCTAGAGTTCCATATCCACCTATAAACGTACATTATCATACGTTCAATTGTGTGATCATCTAATCTAACAGTTTGCGTAACAAATAGGTATTTTGTTAACCTATTTTAAGAGTTTGTAGTTAAGAAACCATAATTTAGTCCTTGGAAATTAACAACATTTAGTTGAAAGTATACTTCAAAGTGAAATTCCACTAGTACTTTTGGTTCAACTTGTGTATTCATGTTAAAATAATTACTAAAATTTGTATAAATTCATAAACCAAATCGGGTGTCTTGGAGCAATGGTAAAGTTAACTCTACCTAACTAATAGATCACATGTTCGAGCTGTGGAATTATCAATCACTAATGTTTACATTAGGATAAGTACTTGTCTACTGAACCTGTATGAACGTGAAATGCTTTGTGCACCAGACTATACCCCCTAACTAATTAGTGAAACTCGAGGTTGTTGTTCGAAAATTCAGAACCCGTAAAGTTCAAATTCCTATCTATCTTTTCTGTACGAAACTCTAGTATTAAAACATAACAACGACAACATACTCAGTCTAATCCGATAAGTGGGGTCCGTAAAAACAATGTGGTGAGAAATAGGCAAGAATCTTGGAAAAGGATAATGAAAACAAACCAGGTAAAGCTATAAAAGCATCAGAATGTTTGGCCATCTCTGCTTTCCTCTGGTGCATATCTGCAACTGCTTTAACCTCTCCCACTGTTTCACCAGTTATCTGCAAATAGACGCACCAACACATCAACTAATCAACATCAACAATTTCACGGGATATCTGTTACTTCACGCTAAAAAAAATGGTATAGTCATACCATAATTGTACTTCTTTTTAAATTTTATAATGTGAGTGTCTGAGTAATCCTGTTATTTCCAGACTCCATTTGTGGGATTACACTAGATATGTTGTAGTGTGTTTGACCTAAGTTGAGTGCATATCGACTAATTTTATTGGATATCTGTTACGTCCCACTAACACAGATACCGATAGTTTTATCCACTAAAACATGAATAATATGAAAACAATCACCTAATAATTCTCAAAAGGATGTTGTAGACAATCTATCATAATGCAAATATTACCGGCTAAGTACACAATTCGAACATGTGACCTATAGGTTACTCCAAGACTCCATTTCATATATATACAAGAACATAGTAAAAGGCAATGCAATGCACAAAGCATTCCACGTTCACATAGGGTTGGAAGAAGGGTCACACCTACCCTGAAACAAACAATAGTGATTGATTCCACGACTCACACTCTTTATAACATATAAGTCACAAAAAAAAAACTTTATGTTGCTCCCTTTCACGTACAAGAACATAATAAAAGACAGTCTAGTGTACAAAGTTTCTCGCGTTCACAAAGAATCAATAGAAGTCATGACACACCTAATAAGGTGTGATATAGACAACCTACCGGACAACTCGAACCTATACCCTATAGACCATACATAACAACGTTACGATTGCTCCAAGATTCTCCTTTGTTTTTTTGATGTCTAAAGTAGCAATGAGGACCCATCTACTTACCATAAGGGGGACCAAGAGAAAGGAAAAGGAAAGGAAGGGGACAAGGAAAAGGATGGATTTTAAAGAAGAAAAGATAGAAAGCAAATTAAACACAAATAACCAACCTAAATACTAACAAAAATGCTTTTTTTCTTTCACTTTAGGGTATGTCCCATACAGACAAGTGCAAGAACCATGTCCCAAGATAATAAAGATGAGGTTGAAATTTCACTAATGGACTACCACAAGATCAACAAAGAATAAGAACCAAAAAAAAAAACAAGCTAAATATCTTATGTTTCTCCTTCCTCTCATTTAACGTACGTTGTTCGGAATCTTTAAAAATATCGTCAGATACATATATATTGGATCCTCCAAAAATAATACTCCCTTCGTTTCAATTTATTTGTTTAGTTTTGACTTAGCACGAAGTTTAAGAGAAGTAAACAAACTTTTGAAACTGGTGATCTTAAATTAAAGATATGTAGAATGTAACAAAATGTGTTTTAATCTCGTGATTTCAGATATGCTACAGGAAAGTTAAAATTAAAGAGTCGCGAAAAAAAGAGAGGCATGCTTCTTAAAACAGACAAATAATTGACACGAAGAAAGTATATTTTTGAAAATTTGACACGAATGCAACAATATATAATATTTTAAAGAATTCGAACAACAAATCCAACAAGTAAAAAAACATACCTCTCTAGGCATGAGTGTCCTTGGAATCACTCTGAATATAACAACATGATAAAATTTAAGTCAGTTTGTATGATCATATTTCATAAACAACTTGTTGTAGCAAATAATTTATCTTATTTTTTATACTACAAATTTGACTTTTTATATTACTATAAGTACGAATCTTTTAAGTGATCTGATAACGTAGATGTAGAAACTCACCCAAGGACATGGCGACCGCCACTGTAGACTGCTTGAGAAACCAATCCCATCAAGCCAATACTTCCTCCTCCATAAACTAAGTCTATATTTCTTGATACCTTGTGTACAATCAAGAATAGTAATGTCATAAAACTGAAGTAGACGATAATATAATAATAATATATTCAGTATAATCTAACGATTTTTATCCTACATCATAAAGATAAACAAGTTGTTTATGCTATTCCATCAACTTAAACAAATAGTGAACAATCATAGTTCTTTAGAAACTAAATCAAGAAACTAGGGGTGGGGTGGGGTGGGGTGGGTAGGGTGGGGTGGAGTGATTTTTTTAAATAAAATTGGCCCCTTATGTTTGAAAAACAACTTAAATGACACATTTGTTATAAAACATCAATTAGAAAAGTTTCAAGAATGTTCTTTTTAATTTATAAGAGTGTGAACCAAATACTCAAATCACTTACTTCTATTTAATAATCATGGTGTTCGAATCAATTTGTGCATAACTTCACGCAGTAGGATGAATCAAGACTCAAAACACTTTTTTTTTCATAACCATTATTTTCAGACCTAAGTTGTCCAGACTCTTCAAAAATATCAATAAATGCATATTGAATTCTTCAAAGGTAGTATATTTTTGGAGAATCCAACGTGGATACAATATCGAAAGTGAAGAGTCCATACAATTTACACACAATTTCACGGGGTACCACGTAACTCTATTCTATCCATCAAAACTTAGACAAAGACGAAGAAACATGATATTTCCTAAGTTATCCTAGTTATAAAAGCAGAGTTAAAAAACAGAGAATTTTTACTCACAAGTTCTTCTCCAAGCTCAACTGCAGCCTCTTTATAGCTACTTTTCTTGCCAGGACTACTCCCACAAAACACACAAATTTTCTTGAACTTTGATTGCTTCATTTCCTTCTCCAACTTCTCAATCTCCATTTTTCTAATATGTGTTGTTGAGTAGTTGCTTTGCTTGTGTATATATTGATGTTATTGATAGTGGCCTTTTTGTAGTAAACCTCCAACACTACACCCCACACACTTGGAGGTGGGGGGTGGTGTAGGACCCAGGGTTGTAGTATGCAAATATCCACTAGTATCACACGCTTAGAACTGTATATCTGAAGCATGGACAATATACTACGGTTATTAATAACTAAAAAATTGTTCGAGTCATATAAAGAGATCATCCGCCGCTTCTTCAACTAATTTAGTAAAGGATTCTTGATTATTTTTGTTTGTCACGTGCTTCTACAAATTGCATTGTTGACAAAACAAAGCTTGACACGCTAATTTCCATATCCACTCACATTGCTATCAGGTATCTTATTCCTCCTCTCTACCCTTTTCTTAAGTGCATTACTCAATTTGCCCCTTCACTTGTTCTTTGAGCTGAGGATCTATCGAAAACAACTGTAAGATCTGCATATACTTTATCATCGATTGATCATGAAACACTAAAAGCACTTGTTTGGTATGAGGGATCGGATAAGCATATTTGATACCAGGTTGCAGTGGCGGAGTTAAATTTTCAATAAGGGGATTCAAAATTCGTAGAAATAGACACACGGAATAGCCGACGAGGGTCATCTACTATATATATACATAAAATATTATTTTAACCATGTATAAGTAGTATAATTTTTCGTCGAAGGGGGTTCGGATGAACCCCTTGTACCAAGGTGGCTCCGCCCCTGCCAGGTTGCATGCACTTTGACTAATTCAACGAGATCATTTCCCTCCAACAACATGTAGCAGATAATTCTGAATATTAAGGTTAGAACAGATGGGAAGAAATCAGTTAATGTTTTTTGTCTGAGGTTCGACGTTTTGTATGGGATAGTAATTCCACCACTTTAGTATAAATAATGAGATAAAATGATCTACTAATAACTCAAACCAAACCAAACATGGATATGCAAAGTTAATCTCAAATTATATTTTGAGATTATTATCCTTTTATCACACGTATCAAACGACTCTTACTTATGAGATTACACCGAAAATAATGGCGTTGTTGATTTTCTCTTTGGTGCAAATAAACAAACACCTTTAACTGCACTACAAGTGAGCATCCGTACGGAATGGGAGTAAGGAACACTACAAGGCTGCATTTTAATTTGGAAAAAAGTCTGAGACGGATTCAGAATATAAACTTTATGGTAAGATAGATGAATATAATTAGAATGATCTCGTAAGTACGATTTGAGATAGTAGAATGTACATATATTTTAATATATTGTAGCAAAATCTGAGAAGGATATTATATATTTTGTATACTACACTAGATAGGGTAAAAATTTCGTTTTAATATCATATGAATGAATTATGAACACATCAAATATTTATGTGATAATTCATTTTTTGTAAGGATAAAATAGAAAGTGTATAGTCAAACTATTTATTTCAAAATTTTAAAGTGTGTTTAGTTTCCTTTTTTTAGTAAATTTTCTTCACCCACTGATTACGAAATTTGAAGTTAGTCACTAATCCTTGCATTAGAATAAACCGTTGGACTGCTTACACCACACCACCTTAAAGTATGATTATTTTTTCTCTTGAATTCTGCGTAAACGTGAAATGTTTGTAGTATTCAAATTCTTTTTCTTTTAAGTTCCAAATACCAAGTGACCAAATTAAATCTTTACTTACCTATCCCATAAATAACCAAAAAGTATATGATTGATGAAACATTGGAGTAATATAATTAGTGATCACATGGGAAATTGAATATTATTAGGATATAATCAATTTATTTAAGCTACATAGCATATTTGCTACACTAAAATGACCCTACAACTTAAGTTTATCCCCTTTAACAATTGAAACAAATGCATAAATGAGTCAACTTCCATTGAATCATGTACTCATAGAAGCAAATGTTATAAAAAATTATCTTGCAAAGTACTATATAGCAAGTAACCATCTAGTATCGCGGCTGCGACTGCTTCTTTTTAACTAGGGTACTTTCGAGTTCTAAATATTAAAGAAAAAAAACATTGATAAGAAGTGTTTCTTCCAAATGAGCTCCATGCAACACCAATCTAAATAAATTAAACTTTAATGCAGATATCAGACATTAAATTATTTAATGAAAAAAAACATGTAGTAATAAGTATGAATATTTTAGAGAACTTAATATTTAATTTATTCTATTTCCTATAGTTGAGGGCATTCTTTTAGCCCTTTTCCTATTAATATAATGTTGTGTTTATTTGACTATTAATATGGACCTACTCTTTGTGAGGATCATGATTTGATATAGTGAATGGGTCATTGTCTTCTCCTTATCAAGCAAGTGAAGCACACTAATTAATAATGGCATAATCACTACTCTATATATCCCATGCTTTAAATTTTATCTACATTTTTTTGTAATAATTGAAAGAGTATTAATTGATGACTATGGAAGTGGCAATCCTAACAAATTCCACTATAAAAAAAAACTACAAAATAAGGCCGCCATTAATTTGGATTCTTTCACTTAACTACTATGCTAGGGTTGGGATCAAAATAATTAAGTGTTACACAGAAGTTAACAAAACAAATATTGAATTTGATAAATCGAGTTTCCAAAAATGCATACTCTTTTAGTGACTAATGAATACTATTATGTTATTATTATACGAAGGAAATATCTTCAATTTATAAAAATTTTAATTTTTTTTTTCCTTTTTTTAAAAATAATTTTCCTTTAAAAGTAAAACACAAATATGATAAAAACGAGCAGACTCTTATAGTTGGTGATGAGACGACTAAGATATTCGGACCTTTAAAATTGTTGTGGCCTATCTTATCATCTAAAAATGCATTGGTTTTAAAAGACTATTGTATATTCGATAAATGTTTAAATAGTTCGAGCAATATAATTATCTACTGTACAGTCGTAAATATGGTAGAGTATGTAACAAATCACTTCATATATTCAAAATATATTGATCTGATTAATTTAAATTTACGACATATAAAACATTTTATATAAGAGATTTTTAAACTCTAAAAATTAAAATACGAAATCGCTGATTAAATTGCTAAAGTATAATGATTTTTTTTTAAAAAGAAAAACGTGTACAAATATGTGTATTAATGTACGTATGACAAGAGTGGATAAGATAAAAGATGACCACACCATGAAGAAGAGGTAGATATTGAGAGTAGCTTTTTAATTAAAAACAACACGTTTTATATACTTCAAAAAAAAATTTTATTTTTACTACAATGATTACAATTTCAGGTCATACCAAACTTTTAAATAAAGTATTTGAATTTTGAAAAAAATAATTGTAAATATTATTTTAAGAGACTTATAAAATTAATTTTTTTAACGAAATTGTCACGGCTGATGCGTGTAGGTCTTGGCAGATATTGTCTGCCGTTGGCCGATGTTGCCTGGCCGATCCATGCATGCCACGACCGATGTCGCCTGGCTAATGCACGCAGGTCATGACTGATGTCGCCTGAGCAGATACGCACACGCCAAGGCTGATGCGTGTAGGCCTTGATTGATGTTGCATGCCTTTGACCGACGTCGAATATGTAGTAATTACGATTCATATTACTGATTATCAAAAATTCATACTAAGTGAATAAACTCCGACCCCTTTCTCCACAACTTAAATATTCCTCTAGTTTATGTAAAGAATTAACCCTAACCCTATATCTTGTAAAAGCTTAGGATACGTCTTCCAACATCCATAATTATGTTTATATAAACATCGTTATGGTTTAGAATTGGAGTAACTAATAATCCGTTGTAGACTTTTTTGGAATGATCAAGAACTTAGAGACAGAGGCGGATCAAAAATTCAAAAAATTTAAATTTATGAATTTTTAATTATTTTTTAAAAAAAATATTAAATTTTGAATTAATATATGTTAAATAAATTTTAAAATAAAATAGAGGATGTAGAATAAAAATATTAAACCCTGTTGAATTCATACTAATATTATAAGTTTCAACTCCTTTTTATAGTCTAGTAATAAATAATACTAATAATTATAAGTTTCTACTAATGTAAAAGAATTTCAAGAAATAAAGAAATTGATTTGGGAATTTACACAAAAAAGGATTATTGCTTGTTATACTCCGACACGTGTCCTTTAGGATAAAAAAAGTAATAATTTTTTTTTAAAACACTAATATGATATGGAAAATATCATTATCAAAAATGCATTATATCACTAAAACATTTTATTTTTATTTATATGTATGTAAGTGTATAGTTGATTGGCCATTCAAGCAAATCATTCCCAAGTGTATATAATAGAATATCATAACATTCTATTATCTTTTTTAAGACAATTTTAACCATACTTCTTTTTAATTACTTTCATCATTTTTTAAGTATCAATTGAAATTCCAAATTGGCTACGTCACATTTATGCTTACTATTTTTTCAGTTTGAAAGGCAATCTAGTGATGATGTGATTATATTGGAGTATTTTGATGATCAAGTGAATTTCAAGTTGTTTAGAGATAAATCGGAGTATTTAAACGAAGAAGGAAATCATAAAAAACGAGTTGGTGTCATGGCTACGCATCATTATGGGATCACATTCCACACTTAGCCATATAATTGAAAAGTTTGATCAAGTCATACCGTACAATAAAAATTTTGATTGAATGCGGATCGTACCGAGTCGGTCCAATTGTACATTAATACCCATACTTTACCCTTTATTGACAACTAAAAGTTTTGAAGAAATAAGGAATCAATAGAGGTTGCTTCACAAGATTAACTTGGAATATTCGACTTGTTGATTGTTACTTTTTTTTTAAAAAAAAAAGAAAAAAAACTTTTTCTTTTAGACTTGATAAAGAAATAAGATAAAAAAAAATTGTACCTTAGTTATTGATAGAGAAATAAGATATAAAGTTGAAATTGGAAAACCAATGTATGTTCCAAAGAGTCTTTTTATGTGGTTCACATTGAAGTAAAAAAACCAGTTAGCTTCTTTCTTTTTCATTGTTGCCTTCTTAAAATGGGAACTTTAATTTTCACTTGTGTTGTCTAATGGGGAAAGGATAATATCACTTTCATTACACTTCTTGTTTTTCTTCTTTAAGACTTCAAATTTATTGGTGGTATGTAAACATTTTGGTACAAATTCAGAAAGAAAAAGATGACGTATCGTTAAAGGTTGCGGTGGAATAAATAAGATTTTTTCATTTTTAATCATATATAATTCGTATATAAACCTTAGAAATAAAAGCAAAGAAGCCTTACGCGTAAAGACGAATTTAGAATTTGAAGTTTATGAATTTTTATAACGACTTCAAATTTATATACAATGATAATTATCATCTCGAGTTTATAAATTTCTTAATAGACATACTGAATCTACATAACAGTTACTGAATTCTCGTAAAAATCATATACAATACCTTATATCTGTTAATGTATATTAGCTTGAACATGAAAAAAGATGTTATTAAATATCGAATGAAAAATCAATAAATAAATATATGTATGTCACATATATGTCAAACATTACAACAATTCAAAATCATCAATTATTAATATAATAAAAAAGTCAATGTTCAATTTAAGACAATTCATTACTACTTTTCCATAGTGGGCTGCAAGATTAAATAGATTATGATATTAATTGGAAATTAGAGGAGGATGGGGAGTTTTTATAAATGACATTTTATATTGATCGCGAATTAATAATTTATACTTTAGACTTTATTCTATAAGACATGCATTATTATATCAAATCAAATAATGTAATTATAATTTTATATTCCAGATTAATATAGTAGATACATGATAATTAAATCTAGTTAAAACAAAAATGACATAATTAGCACAAAGGCATAATCCAAATTAAATGCAAAACCGATAGAAACCAAAAGGTATAGAAAAATACTTCGAAGTTGAGAATCAAAAGGAAAAAAGTTACTATGTCAGATTTGTCGCAAATTAGTTGTTATATTTTACATCTTTGAGAATTAACTAGTAAACTTTGATCGATATTTTGGAATATAAATTTTTATCAAAATTGACACGAGAAAAGTTACAAATTTCAGTATGTTTGGTATAGTTACTAATATTTAAATTTTAGTTGTGAAATATTAAGTTGACCAAATTCAATTTTAGGATCTAAAATTAATAAAATTAATTTTTGAAAAGCGAAGCATGACAATTAATGAAAATTAGAGTAGAAGATTAGTAAGTAATCGCATGTTATCTTCCCATAATCAGTAATACTATTATTTATTAAGTCTCCTATTTTCTTAGACTTCGATTTTATTGTTACCAATTGGGTTTTTTCCTTTGATTTTCATATCCGTTACACTGTATTTTTTAATATTTCCTTCGTACGCTTTTATTTCATGGTTTTCTTTTATAAAGTTAAACGATAAAAAATTTAATTAACATTCTATGATGTATTTTTTCATCATATTGATATGTAAAAAATTACAACTTATAGTAGTCTTTGTATAGTTTTTGATATCTAAATTTTTAAAAAAAAAATAAAATTAATATAATCTAATTTAACTTTAAAAATTAGTCAATTTGACTTTTAAAAAGCGCAATATGATAAATAAAAATGGACAGATGGAGTACTTATTTATTATGTTTTTACTTTGAACCTATAAAAAAAAAAAAACTATTTAGCCTTATAGGTTAGTAAGACTGCATACACTTTATCATCATTAGAATTTACACGTAAAACTTTATTAAATATTTTGTTATTAAAATATGACAATTAATATGAAACGGAAGAAATAAAGAGAGGTGATACTTTTTGAAAATTATGTTATGGGTGCCATCCAATAAATGAACACATAAGGACTATTTATTAGTTATGATTAAAGTAAATAAATCGACTTTATTTTTGTCCATAGTGTGTGTGGAAGACTTGTGTTATGTTGTTTTCTTGATAAGTTTAAAGTGGTTAATTTTATGGGGTTCAAAATTAATATAAAAGATGATTTGTGTAGGCAAAAAGTGAACAAATTAAAGTAAAAAATGAAAATCAGATAAAAAAGGAAAGGATAGATAACCACGTAAATGCAACAATTTTTGATATGTTATTTTCACCAAAAAAGATGATTTGACAATGTTGATGTGTGTATATATATATATATATTTCATAATTTATTAATAATTTAAAATAAATTATTAATTAAAAGAATATTAATAATATTATTAAACACTTTTTTAAAAGAAATATTATTACTTTTTCTAACAAAGACTTGCTAATTTTAAGTCAATTTAATCATAGTATAATGTATACATTTTATATAGAGGAAATTAAGCGAATAAGTAAACATATATATAATAGTTAATTAGTTAACAATTATAGTTTGAATTAATCACCATTTGCCACTAATTTCAAGGCAAAATTACGCGGTCGAGTTTGAGTTGTATAAACGTATAGTTTTAAGAATTTGTATAAATATAATTTGTATAACTGTTTAAAGGTTAGATGTTTCTGTTTGTATAAATTCATTATTTCGAGTTTTAGCATATTTGTATAGTACTGTAATTTGTATAACAATTGTTACTACTCCGTTTATACAACCAAGAATGGAAGGGGTTCCTTTATACAAACACTTATTCCACCAAAACTACAATTATCAATCGATTCAATCAATTAAAAATAATTTATATAAATCAATTGATACTAACCAGTTATAATTAAGCGGGTGAAAATTCTTTTAGACGTTTGGCTAAAATCGTTAAGATCCCTCTAAACTTGACATAACTGGATTCAAGAACTTGGGCCCAATACTGCTAGAGCTAAAAAGTGCAGCCCAATATTCAAAATCCAAGAGTGATACTGGTGTTCTCTGGCCCATAATGCATTTCTAACAAAACAAGATTTTCTAGAGAACTTACGTAAATTTCATTAGTTTATAGAAGTTAATTACTTAGATATTTTCATATCTTACTAGATTTTGGTGTGTTGAGATATGTCTACATGTATCTCGGATAATTAGGTCAAAAAACTAGGTGTAATTTGTTCTAGAAACATTGTATCTCAGTGGATTCACATGTATTTGGATACATAACAAATATCGTTCGCCTCACTGACTTCTCTCCCATATCGCTCGTCACTCTTCTATGTACCTAGTATCTCAGATACATATGAATCACACCGTATACATTCAGATACATGTCTAGTGCGCATATATCTGAGATACATAACGAATCTCGCTCACTTCACTTTCCATCTCGCTCGCCTCTCTCCATATTTTAGTGCATTTGGTAACAAAAATACATGTATCTAAATATATTTTCTTCAGCATATGGTCAAAAACTCTTAATTAGTGATATGAAACGCTTATCAATAAAACACTTGCAATATTAAGGATCCAAACAAAAAGCTATAAATAGATATTATTGATGTGATTATAATAAAATCAAAATTACCACTATATTATTATACTTGTTGGGTTATCCCACATCGGAAGTGGAAGGGGCTGGTGGTCAATTTATAAGTGTGAGGGAAACCTCAACCTTTGAGCTAGCTTTTGGATTGAGAAGGCCCAAGATCACCCAACATTGGTATCAGAGCCCAGGTTGTCAACAAGTCTCAGCCCACCGGGAGAAACTGGGTTGTCGCTCTCTCCAGCCCAAGGCCCGATGTGTGAAGGGGGAGATTGTTGGGTTATCCCACATCGGAAGTGGAAGGGACTGGTGGTCAATTTATAAGTGTGAGGGAAACCTCAACCTTTGAGCTAGCTTTTGGATTGAGAAGGCCCAAGATCACCCAACAATACTCTCATGAATAATACAATGAAATAATTAAATTCATGAATATTTTTTATAATTATTTTCCTATATTATACGTCTAGTAAATTTTTTGTGTGTGTGGACACAAACACATAGATGATTAAGACAAGCAGGCAACAACCCTTTACCACAAGTGTTGACACAATCTGAAGCTTGATTACATGATTTGTTTTTTGCTTGCACCATTAAATCTGAAATATTATATAAAAAATTTTTTGTGACTTTACTGTTACGATCGATAAAATTTAGTAGCGATGATTTATATAAGAAAATAAAAGAAGGTGAATTAGAGTGAGAATTCATACCTGATGAAATAAGAAATAAAACAAAAACAAAAAGCATCTTTAAAAATTGTTTCTCCATTTTTTCTTTATTTGATATTTGATAATAAGTCTAATTTGTTAATATCAAGAATATATATAGTGGCATAAAATTGGATGTAGATTGATAGAATCTATTTTATTTATGAAGTCAACTATTGATTTTGGTGAGAAAATAGAAGTAAAAGGAAATAAATTAAATTTTTTTAATGTTTTATGGAATATTAACTATTGATTTGGTAAAAAATGGATTTTAAAGGAAAAATATTAAAATTTCAATGTTTTATGGAATATATATATATATAATGTAAAAGGAAAAATATTAATTTTTCAATGATTTGTGGAATATGATTATGTATGAACTATTGATTTGGTATGGCTATAAATGGAAAAATATTAATTTTACAATTATCTATGGTATATGATTAGATGAACTATATTGATTTTGTAAGAAAATGAATGTAAAAGTAATAATATTAATTTTTAAATGATTTATGGAATATGTTTATATGAACTATTGATTTGGTAAGAAAATGGATATAAAAGGAAAAATATTGTTTTTTTAATGATTTATGGAATATGATTATGTGAACTACATTGATTTAGTAAGCAAATGGATGCAAAAGGGAAATTTTTTATTTTTTAGTGTTTTATGGAATGTTATTTTATTTGATTTCATTAGATGACATGTTTGATTTAAAATGTATATAGGTCCTTCTTAGGTAACATCACTAAGGGTGTTCGTGGGTCGGTTATCGATCAAAATTAAATTAATTTAATCGATTTTAAATTATTGAAATCAAATAAAATCATATTTATTATATATTTTATCGGTTTCAGTTTGATTTCGTTCGATTATTGACCGTATACAAAAGTAAAAGAAATAATTTATTAAAACAAGAAAAAAGTGACAAACTGATAACAATCCATTCAAAAAGAAATATAGTTAGAACAACTATGAATAAAGCTTCAAAATTTACTATTTTGGTCTAAAAGAAAGAGATAGTGACATTTTCAGTCCTACAAAAAATTGTCGTAGACACTTTTATACCTGAAATCAATAATATAAATGTTCTCACATTAAGAATTTTTGCATTCATAGGTAAATTATTAAATTTTGATGAAAACATAAATATCTTTTTTTTAAAATTCTAAAAATAATATATTATATATGCAATAATAAAATATATTTATCAAATTTATCGGTTCGGTTTTGTCCGGTTACTTCTTCAATTTTTCTGAACAAAATCATAATCAAACCAAATACTATTGACTTAGAGAAAATGATCATCAAATGACCTCCGAGCCTATAATCAAATTTTCAACTACACGCCTATACTCCATGAGAGTTCCATTACTCCTGAACTACTTTAAAATGGAATAAATAATCAAACTATTGCTTAGGAGCCTAATTAAATTTAGGGATGTATATCGATGATGGCTTCAAATAGTTATAATTAGGAAAAATTAGTAAACTAGTCACAATTCCTAACTTAATTAGTAAAAATATCTATATTTTAAAATATTTATTCAAAATGTCAAAATGTCAATATTTTAAAAATAATTTGTATTCAAATATTATTATTTATCTTTTCTTTTATTTCTCAAAACAATCCAACATTAAATATATTCACTATCCATTTAGACTTCTTCTAGACTTTAATATCATTAAATTATTTCCATCTTTAAGATTTTTTATTTTTTTTTCTCTTTTACCATTTTCATCATTATTCTCTTTCTCGTTGTTGAAGAAGAACTAATTATTCAAGTTTATGCCAATTTGTTCAGATCTATCGATTAATTCAAGAAATCTCACAATACATAAAGGTATTTTTGAAATCATCAAGTATTTTGCGAGATTTCATGAGATTTTATTTTCGAAATAAAAAATTATGTTGAATTTTGGATTGTATGTATTATAGATTTTTTGTCATTTTTTCGATTTTTATATGAGTTTGTTAACATACTCATCGAATATTTATGCATTTCAAAATTTTAGTATTTGAAATACTGTTTTTTATGATTTTGTTTTCATATTTGAGATATAGTAGATTGTAATTTGTAGTAATCCACATAAGCATTCATACCTAATATATTGTTTGATTTTTTTGTATATTCATATTTAATAATTTCGAATTTTGCTTATAGGGTTATTAATTCACAAATAAACACAGAATCAGATTTGAATTTGGTGAAAAGAATTGAAAAAAAGGAACATAGCAGATGAAGAAGAAAGAGAGAGTCAAAGAAGAAGGTTGCGAAATTGTATTCATATCAGAATAATATTCATATTAATTTTTGTTTGTCAATTATTTTTCTTTTACTCATCATTTGTATTTTTATTAAGAACATTATATTTCTTTTGTATTCGTAGTCATTCAAATACGGATCTCATATGAATTTGTATTTTTTAAGCATAGATGTATCCTATTTTTTAACAGTCAATTTGTATTTTTTTAGAATATTGTATTCTGATTATATCATTTTCACTATATATGCTATCTATATGAATTTGTATTTCTTAAACATATATGTATCCTGTTTTTCAACCGTTAATTTGTATTTTATTTAAAATATTGTATCCTGATTATATTATTTTATTATGTATGCTATCTATTTTTCAGAATCATGTATTCTTATTTCTTTCATAGTCAATATTTGTATTTGTTTTTTTTATAATATTATATTCTTCCTCAACAAATTTATTATTTCCACCAAGTATGCTATTTTCCCCCAAAAATCTTGTATTCAATTGATATTTGATAATAATAATAATAATAATAATAATAATAATAATAATAATAATAATAATAATAACTCTACTTAGTTATTAATTATTATCAAGAATATATATAGTGGGAAAAAAATTGGAAGTAGATTAACAGAATCTAATGAAGTCAACTATTGGTTTGGTAAGAAATGGATTTAAAAGGGAAAAAAAAATATTTTTTCAATGATTTATGGAATATGAAGAACTGTTTTGGTAAGAAAATAAATGTAAAAGGAAAAATATTATTTTTTTCAATGATTTATGGAATATGATTAAATGAACTATTTATTTGGTAAGAAAATGGATATTAAATAAAATAGATTAATTTTTTTTTAGTGTTTATGGAATATGGTTTCATTTTTTTTTTTTTATGAACATGTTTGATTTTAAAATGCATATAGGTCCTTAATAAGCAACATGATAATTCACTAGTGTAAGATTTTTGAAATTTAAATTTGTTGGTGCATCATAACAAATAGGGGTAGAAAAATCAAATTTAATTCGCTCGATATGTTTAAGTCTGGAAAAATTATTAACTCGTCTATTTATTAATTTAATTTATTACAACCCATCAAAAATATTTGAAGTTGATTCATTAGAAATTTTGTCCATTTTTTTTTGAAAAAACTTGATATGTTATATATAACTATAATAAAGAAAAAATAATTTTACTAGGTACAAAAATATTTTAAAAGAATAGTTAAAACTTAAAAAAAAAAAAGAGTTAAATTGATTCTTGACCTGTTTTATGACCTATTATCTGACCAATTTTGACCCGATCCATTTTGCCCCAAACAAATTTAGAATGAATTAGTTTTTGACCTTTATCATCTTGATCTATTATAATCCGCTCAAATTTAATTTAATTCGCTCGTACTAAATTATCGTTACCTCTTAAAATTTGCAGACTTCAATTTCAGGACACTTGTAATTTAACATTTAACTCTATATCTTAATAGGAAAAACTATGACATATATATTTTACTATTGTATATATTATTATTTATATTTTCAAAATATTACGTATTTGTCACTAATTAAGAGTTTTCTATTCCTATATTGAGAAATATATACTTAGATACATGTATTTTGCTATCAGATACAGTAAAATAGAAAAAGAGGCGAACGAAACGAGAAGAGATGCGAGCAAAATGGGCGGGAACGAGCGAAATTTGTTATATATTTACATATGTGAATCATACTAAATACATATATTTAATATACGTATCTTGTAGCAATAAATATAATTAAATTCATTGTACCAATATCAATCCATTTTTTTCTAGATAATGCTAATTGTAACACTACAATTTAAAAATATATTTTAATGTAACTATCAAGAATATATAGTGACATATAAAAAAAATATAGTGACTTAGAATTGAATGTAAATTGGTACAAATCTATGAAGTGGATTATTGGTTTCCTAATAAAATAAAATAAATGTAAAAGAGGAAACAATAATAAATATTCATTAACTTATGGAATATGATTCATTAGTTTTATTACATGGTCAAACAATATTTGAATGTCAAATAGTACAAATCTATAAAGTGAATTATGAAAGGTAGTCGTAGACAGTAAAGTTTTATTGATAAATAAAAAAAAACTTAAAAAATATTTTTTAATTATGTAAAAAATCTTATAAATATAAATAAAAAAATCTTCTATTTAAAATTTGAATTATTAAATAGGAAAATGCACAAGTACTCTCTAGATTATGATCGAAATCTCAGAAACACGATTTAACTAAACTAAAGTCTTATTACCCCTGAACTTAGTTTTCTTTTGTAATTTTATGCACCTTTTTAACTTATGTGGCATACAAATATCTCCCACGCGCCACAATTGCGTGAAGTTACGGAGTGTGCCACGTAAGATAAAAGGTGCATAAAATTATAAATCGGAGGGTAATAGAATATTAATATAATTAAGATGTATCTCCGAAATTTCTGTCTTAATCTAGGAGGTACGTACATTTTCTCTATTAAATATGTGCTTTGGAGTTTGTATGATCTCTTTTCTTAGTTCACTAATTCTTTAATTTTATATATGGATATTAAGTCCAATAAAATTAAAATAACTTCACTCATTTATAGGCCAGAGTTCTTTTTTTTTACACTTTTTTTTCCTCTGGCCTGTTACTATAATTTACACAGATAAGAGTTCTACTTTTAACTGAAGTTTAAACATTAAACAATTACTATTATGAAAATGCCAATGTACATAGTATAACCCTCTCACATTTGTATACCTGTGTATATTCATATGATATATTTGCTCTTTTTAAGTTACTCTTCATCAACTGAGAAATCAGGTTCTGCAGGCTTCTGTAGTGAGCTAACTGCACTGGAATCCGAACTCGAATGTTTGTGAAGACCTCTTCTACTTGTTGTCAATCTTGCTGCATAGGCTGCAAAGCCTGAGCCTGGAGCTGATGCATTTTTATCCAGTTGTCCGATTACGGGCTCAGTTTCATCCATAAGATTCTCCAGAGCTCTAAGCTCAGCTATACCCTTTCGTTTTTTATGTCTACGCCATGCTGCTTGAATGAAACATGCAGCCCAAGTACGCCACTGGTGTGAGTAGAATCTGAATTTGTGTCTTAGTTGTTTGCTATGTAGCCTTCGGAATTGTGCTGCAACAAACTTTAAGTCCTCTGCTACTAGCGCGAAAGACTCTACTTCAGATACTGCTTTTACTGTCCTAGTGGAGGATGGAAGGATCACACCTGGACGTGGGTCGAGTGCCCATGTTAAAAGTTCCTCACCACAGAAGTCACCTGGACCAATACGGCAAGAATTGAAGAAACCAGTACGACCACCATTTGTGGTGTAAGAATCAAGATTTCCTCGAATTATGAAGAGCATCTCGTTGACAGGATCACCCTCGCGTACAAGACAAGTGCCTTGTGTGCATAATGCGGGTTTGAGCCTCTCACATATTGCATCCAGCATCCTTTCATCCATTTGATCAAACAGAGGAACCTATCAAGTTTCAACGATGGTTAGTCAGATACGTATTGTACTAACATTTACATAGACAAACACTCAAACTTGGCCTCAGCTGGCAAAGTAAGCCGTCCAACTTTGAGAGTGCACATCTAGATATATACCTCAACTTAGTCTCAACTGACAATTAAACACCTCCAACTCTCCCCGCTGTTCTCGTGGACGTGATACATAAATTTTAGGTGTGTAGAACATCATTTTGTAAGTTGGTGTGTTAACTGACACAATGGAGACAAGTTGAGGTGTCTAGATGTGCTTATTTGCCGGATGAGTCCAAGTCTGAGTCTGTTATGTATTATGCCGAAATCCTTGTTTTTCTTTTCTTTTTCATGCTACTTTCTAGTGTATTAGCATGAATCATGTTTAGTTTCCTCGACTATTTTCTAGTATTGCTTCGAGCACTCCACGAACAAATTCTTTTAACTTACATGCATACCAATACTATACTATAAGATGAAACAACTGTAGAACTCACCCTTCGAACTAAATCATAGCACAAATGGCGCTTGATATCTCTGCGGAGATCTAACGGAAGTCCTTTCAAAAGAGCTTCCTCATCCACTCCTCTTGTAGCCACCCATTTGTATTGATCATACTTCCGTACAGACTGCCTTAGTTCTTGAGGTAACTGCCTATGATGCATCCATTGTTCTGTATCAGTTCTCCTGATTCTCCATTCCTCTAATCTGACAGTTGTTGATTGGAGATACGTCTGCCAATAAAGTGCGTGAGTATATATGTATTACCAACAAACAAATTGAAGTCGTGTTACAACCCTAAAGGGTTTGAAATATGTTTAAAATGTGACAATATTATCGTGTTGGGTGGTGGATAACAAGCCTAAAATGCAGTTAAAGGGTACATGAGCGGACTTACTTGCATATTTCCAATCAGCAATGCAAACAGAACTAGGCCGAGAGTTGCAATTATGATGGCAAAACCAATTTCTCCAATGTAAGTGCTTGTCGCGAGATTTTGGCCTAGAGAACTGTGTATCAGACAACATAAAACTGAAGTCAAAATTCAACAACAACATACTAGTATAACCCCAATAAGGGTGTCTGGAAGTGTAGGTGTACGCAGACCTTACACCTCTATGTCAAACTGTATAGGCAAATTTACATTTCTTTTTTTTCTCGAACATAAAAGCCTTATCATGTAAAGGACTGCAGAAATATGCTTTCTTCTAAAAACAAAGCCATTTCGATGGAATGCAAGTTCCAAATCCACGACCACATACAGTAATAGAAGAATTTCAAATTCTGTTTCACTTCCCTAAGCATTTTAAAGTGTCTTACCTTAGGTTCTTCAAGCCCCACCATAGGCAGTAGAAGTACTTGTTGAAAAACGAAGCAGTTGTAACATTAGCTGTCACGGCATCACTGTAAATGCCAAAAGGGTAATCACTAGTATTAGGATCACATTGCTTTGTAATATTGCTAGACTGGAACCAGGCACTTCTTTGTGGTTCATTGACTCTTCGACAATCAAAATATCCAAAATCACACGATCGCTCCTCAAAACTGCAGGCGTGTCTCCAACAAGCTTCTTGCCTCTCAATTGATAGAAGGTACCAGCAAGCTCCTCCTACCTATATTCGCAAATAAGAAAATATCATTGATTTGTATACCACAAAATACTATCTCTACTTGTAATTACAAGTATAATGAACTACGACTAATACTCAGTCTAAAACAGCTCAAATAGTCTCATATTTTAGATTTGAACCCCCTCTCGACATTCTTGTTCTTTTGAGATATCATTTACTCGAAATGAAGTTTGTTTACAGCAAAATCAATTTTAGAACTTGAACTTTTGAGCTTCTTTAATGACTGACAATAGAGTTACACTCGTTTTTAGTTTCTTTTTCTTCCTCGAGATCTGCTAGCTCTTTTCTAAGCAAATTACTCAATAGTGTAACTTTAATGCTACGTGATACACAACCAAAGTAAATTCTTAAAATTGCTATTGAAATCCACTTACATGGCTGGCTAACATGTAAAGCATCAAATTGTAAGCAGCTCCAGCCCATGCTGTTTCAGTGACCACACCAGTAGTCTTTACTATTTGTGATGAGAGCGGAAATATGAGGTAAAATCTGGGAAGGTACTGAAAAATGATAATGAATCTAAGGACATTCTTCGTATTTGCCATCGTTGATCCACTTAAATTAGGGATAATGCCCCAAATTAATACCTGAAACACAATAAATTCATCAAGATTTTCAACTTTAGTCCACTAAGGAATGTAGTTACGTGATTTCCAGTTAACAAACCTGTGGTAAAGGCAGGGCAGCAATGAGATCAATCCAGAAACCTTTTTTGTAGTATCTTTGAGCTATTTTTGAAGAATCTATAACAAGCTCTCCTCTCCCAAATACTCGAGAAGATGGAGCAACGTAAGCAGTTCTAAACCGAATATATATCTGAATCATATAAAATACATCAGCTATTGATCTAATAACTGTAAGGGCAATTTCAAGATTAGTTCCTATATCTATGCAGACTTCATCTTGGACCACCGGCAAGTAAAAGAATAAAGGGTCCACGAATAAACCAATTAAACAAGCTACTAAGAGAATCTTGTTCCATCTACGAACTGTAGGTCCACGAGGATCAAGTATCTTTTTCTTCACTCTTTCATAATCTTCTGAGAAAACCCGCGATAATACTTTAGCCTTCAAGGATTTTCCAGTCCTGTCAGGTTCCATTTCATTCATTCTACTAGCTGGCTCAGGTAATCGCGATCCATCAATATTGTACTTAACTTTAATCACATTATCTCCATTCATCGCTGCATATTTTGTTGATTCAAGATCATCTTGGAATCTGAAACAAGAAAATAACCTTATAACATAATCGAAGATGATCAACAACAACAATAAACCTAGTATAATCTCATAAGTAGGGTCCGGGAAGGGTAAACTGTACGCAAATGTTACAAAACAACAACAAGATAATCGAAATATCAACAAACAATGAAAACGAGGCAATAGCAACAAACAGAACAACAACAAGATAATCAGATATCGAGGCGAAACAACAAGTAGTGATAGAAAATTATCTAAAATTAAGGGAAAGAAACGAATAATACTAAACTCAGGGAATAATCAAATGACAATGTCATAACAGATGCTCTATACAAAAAGACAATCATAACAGATAGCAAATGAAAGATCAAACATAACAACAACAAGAACTCATACTAAATAACATAATGGAATATGTCAAAAATGGACTAACCTTACAGATCTTGAACTACCATAAGCCATTACCACCGACTTAAAAACCCGTCCCAATAACAGGACTTCAGTCAATCAACAGCATACAAGCGAAGCAACACAACGCTAACTCAAGAGTTTGAACACACTATACTCAAACTTGATGAGTAATCTCCCAAGAGCTTCAATTATAGGTTTTTAATCTGTCGAACATAACAAAAAGAGAAGGTCTGTGACTATCACGGACAAATAACAAGAAAATGATTCAGGATGAATTATAAGCCAAACAATACAAAGAGAACTAGCTGTTAATTTTTTCTCTTTCAGTAGAAATCATGTGAAGAACTGAAAAAAGTTGAATACATACACACATTACACATAAAGTAGCTAAAGACTCTACAATTAATATTCCTAACTTCTACAAGTCTAAAATATAGACTAAAAATTCAAGTCAAACTTGTGACCAAGTCTTCAAATCTCATTGTCTGGTTATATAGTCTATCAAAACCTCTATATCTTTCAGAAAATAAAAATAAAAAATACATCTTTGATTTCTCAGTCCATTGGTGGAAGAATCAGTCAACACCTAGAACCAACCTTCAAATACATTAAATTTGTATTATAACGAACAATAACCAAAGAATGCATCAACCCTTTAGAGTATATACTATAACAAAACAAAAAAAATTAGTCACACATTCTATAGTGAACAGATATTTTGATAGAAAACAAATTATACGACGAGAAGGGGTTGCTCGAATGATAGGCATCCTCCACTTGCACCACCTCCAATCATGAAATTATGAGTTCGAGTCACTAACGGAGCAAAAAAAGTTTAGAGCTCCTAATAAAATACTAGTACCCTTTGATAAAACAACTAACCATCAACCTTTGAGGAACAAAATCAAATCTTTTTATTTTCTTTTCAAGAATCCTTTTTTTTTTTTGGTTTGTTGATTTCTGTTTGTTTCTTTATAAATTTCAGAGAAAAATCAGAAACCCAATACACAAACTTGTTTTTTTTTAAAATAACCATAATCTTTGATTGAACAAAAAATACATACAGCATGTCAGCATCAATACAAAGCTTAAAAAAAAATAAAAATCAAACCTTTTATTTTCTTTTCAAGAATCCCTTTTTTTTGGCTAAATTTCAGAGAAAAATCAGATATCCAACACACTAAGTTAAATCAAGAAAAGTAAAGACACAAACTTTTTTATAAATAGACAATATTCCCCCTTCTCCCCGTTGCTATTTGTAGCAACCCCAGTTGCAGAAATTTGGGAGAGAAGGATTTTCAGTTACAAAAAAGTTGGAATTTACATATATATATATATAAAAAAAATGTATTTTTATTTTATTTTATTTTGATTTTAAGTGAAAGTGTAGTACAGTATCAGCAAGAAAAAGACAAGATTGTAATTGTGTGAAATGAATATATTATATATATATATATATGTATAATATATATATGCAGATATCCAGGCTAGAAAAAAGTTCACAACTGGCATAACTGTGGATTTTTTGTTTTTGTTTTTGGATTTTTTTGATTTTCTAAAAATCCAAGGAGTTGACTAAATGGATAGTGTCATGTGGCAGTGTAAACCAGGGGCGGAGCCAGGATTTTCGATAAGAAGGTTCAACATCTGAAAAAATGGACATACGAAATATTCGAAGAGGGTTCGACATTTACTATATATACCTAAAAAAATATTTTTACCATATAAAAATAATATAATTTTTCACCGAAGGGGGTTCGGATGAACCCCCTAAACAAACTGTGGCTCCGCCACTGGTGTAAACATATGCCACTATTTTTCATTTTAAATTTTAATCGAAAAAATTCGTGCTTGACGTAAAGAGATTATTCTTACCAAATGAAAGAATTTTATTACACGTTATTTGGATGGTTGTTACCTGTTGTGTTGTGTTGTATTGTATTGTTAGTTTAGTACGATGTTTGTTCTGATTGTTACTTATATTCTTTTACGGTGTATTGTTTAAATTCATTGATGGGTAACAATGAAAATACATATTTTATGTACGATTGATTTGATGTAATTGCATCGTTATCTTAATATTTTCTTTTAATTTTTATTTAGTAATGATATTTTATCTTTTATCGTACATTTTCATAGTAGTTTTATCGTGTATCTTACTTTTTTTTGTAGGTATATTATTTAACCATGGATTTGTCACATTATATGACGAGGGAGAAGGATACCATCTATCCAAATACAATAAAATACGATACATTTGCAATACAGTAACACATCGTGAAACAATATATAACAATTATCCAAACAAAGTGTTAAAAATAACTAGTTATTGTTATTATTGACTAGTGAATCATTGTACGATTATGTATATTCGAAAGTTTGTAAGACTAACATGTAATCGCAAATATTATCTATAAAAGGGACATGGAGACATGCATTTATTAATGTGGAGATTTAGGATATTCTGATATTTTATTTATTAACTATAATTAACTCATTTGGTAAGACTATATAAAATAAAGTTGAAAAAGTTTTTAATAGTTTTCACTAATTTTGACTCTTTTATGTTCATGATAAAAGGTGCAACTTAAAAAATTAAAATTACAAAGTAAAAATAAAATATAAACTTCAAATCATGTCCAAACGGGTTGTGTTTGACAATGAATATAAATTAGAGTTGTTTTTCTACTTTATGTAAGTAATTTAAATGGGAGAAAGTGAAAAATATCTTTTTATTATATTTCAAATTCTTGAAAATATGAAATTACGCTTCAAGCTAAATTTTAAAATTTTATGGTCAAACATATTTTTTGGAGTTTAACTTATAAAAAAAAAAGTAAAAAATATTTCATGATCAAACGTTTTTTAAATATCTAATTACTCTGTCTATCAAAGTATAAGTATATAAAAAAAATTATTGAATATTATTCGTTACTACAATTCAAGCTACGAATATGTTCCATACAAAGAAAAATACATTCTAGAAAATGTTTTCAAAAAATACTATTTCAAATATTCATTACTCTCTAAAACCTTTTCTTAAAAAATAAAAATCAGATGGACTAATTTGTGAAGTAATTGTTTTATTTTTCTTAAAATATTTTTTCTCCTAATTTAATTTGTTTTGACCTTTCATGAAATTGTACGGACAATTGGGGCTTGTACTTTTTTAAAATGTAGTCTAGAAAAAAACATTATGTTCCTTAATTAGCAACAAATGGAATCTAAACCCCCACTATTTTTGGTTAGTCAATTAAACTTTAATCTTTTTTACTCCCAAATTGGACTAAGAAAGAAACATTTAAAATTGTTTACCTAAGAGTGAAGTTAGATTAGTGGATCACTAATGCCAGTTGTCTTATAGTAGTGAGATAGTTTTATTCTTAATCGAAGGTTTTGAGTTCAAGCTTTGGATATAAAGAAGTCATTTATTGGAGGTGACGAACCCTGTAATGCACGATTCAGATTTAATCAGGACTCTCATGTGGCTCTAGACATACGATGAGAAACTTAAAAATATAAATAATATTTAGTGGATCATCATGAGTTGAGATTAAATTGATTTAAGATTAAAATTTTATTTGGATATGTAATTTGACGGCTAAATTCTTTCAAATATTTTATTAGTATATATTTTGTTGATACTTTATGTTTGTAAAATAATATTTATCATCACGATCAAAGTTTAGGGTATGTATTGTTTGCTTTGTGCCAATAAGTTTCACAGTTTTGTTTCATTTGCTAAGCCATTATTATGCTTAACAGTATGCACATCATGTGAACTTGTGTTATATCTTATAAAAGTTTTACTTTTTTTTTCTCATTTCAACATGAATTCGCCTAAAGTATCATTCAGCTCTCTCCTTTTTCAGAAGTTTGCTTTTATTTCGATTCACGTATTGTTAGTTTTGGCTCAACAAACCTTATAGATTTAATGCATGTATTTTGTAAACTTGTGCTATACAATATAAAAAATTTCATTTTCCTTCACATCCCGATATGAAAACTATTCAAGTGATGTAAGACCTCTAGTGCAAAACCACCGCATCTACGAGATCAGTGTCAAATCAGGGAAGAGGGTTCTATTCCGTTTCCGCACCTTTTCTTCAGAAAATTTCTAGTCCTGTTCGTGAGTTGCCCTCTATTACGGTGATCAAGTTTATAATATATTCTGTTTTAAAGTATATATCCAAAAAATTCTCCAAAATTATTATTAAATGAATATTCGAACATGCAAAAATCATTAATTGAAGAAATATTACAGAAAACAGGAAAAAATTAGAACTGATTCACCATAAAAAGAAGACAATATTCTTCACTATTTTTTATCTACTTTATCATGATTCATTGAACACATTGTGTTATTATTAGAAAGAATTTTTTTTTTTTAAAAAAAATGAAATTTTCAACTTTAATTGAGTACCAATAACATTAGTAGATAAATTAGTGTTTATATTCACCACCTTTATGCTTAAAATTTTGACTAATTAGTGCTAACAACAATAGTTGAATTATTCCCCTTGTCCATCAATTGCATGAATAGTAAAACTTCTAGAAGAATGAAAACTCCACTTCTAATATAATTTATACTTCGCTCAATATAACACAGTATAAATTAAATTTCTAAACTCATACAATTTTAATTGTGAATCTATATATTTTACACGTTTTTTAAGTATAAACTAAAAAATAAATATAATTTAATTTTTTTTTTTTATAAAGAGGAAAAGCATATATCCAACTGGATAGTTTGACAATAGGGTGTTAAAGGGAGTTCTCAATCATTATCATAAATTTATTTTGTCTTGTATCACAATTGTCAAAGGGATGTTTAGGTAAGATTGAAGTTTGTTAAATGTTAGCTAAGAATGAGTAGAGTTGAATTATAACTATGACTTTTTGGAAAATTCACATGTGACTCATACAAATTGCCAATCAGGTGGAGTTAGAAGTTCAAATATAAATTTAATTAAATTCAGTAATTTTTATTTGAATAATATATTAACATTAAAAAAATTATTAAATATATTTAAATATTAAATTCAGAATGTGAATATTAATATATTAAATCGTTATAAAATTCAGAATCATAAAATTGAAATACTAGATTCCCAACATGGACAACCTTTACATCCATACTTAAACACTTGTCATAGCATATGTTTCCAAGACATTATTTATCATACTTCACATACACATGTTTGATTTTATGTGTGTATATAATACACATATAATCTTCATAATTAATAATTAAAAGAGGATATAATATGTGGAGCCATACATGTATTAATATACATATATATTATAAACTATATATAAAAGATGGAGACAGATTAGTCAGCATGTATGGCACATAATTAAATTAATCACTAGCTTAGTTATATTTGTTTGATGTCTTAATAATAATTAGATTGCTTTACACTTTATAATATTATTATTGCACACTTTAATTATGATAATAAGGCTTCGATAGCACTTTATTTCGTTCTTACTGCTTTTACTCTTTTTTTTTTTTTTACTGTCTTGAGATGCTTTACTTGAATCGAGAAGATCTACTAGAAACTGTCTCTCTGTTTTATGAGGTAAAGATAAAATATATCTGCTGAGATTTATATTTATTACCATCCTCCTCAAATTCTATTCGTTAGTAGTAATACAAAGTTTTACTTTATTATATCAAGTATGCATTTGACCACGTAATTGAAGCTCAAATTAAAAAAATATGATTAATTGTATAGAATGACAAATTAATAATGTAAATAAATACAGTAGCTATCATTTGATTTATTTGTGTTCCATAGAGAACTGTTGCCGGTCGCCTCTCTCCCTCTTATTCTCGCTCGCCACTCTCCCTCTCTCGCCCGCTCCCTGTTGGTCGCCTCTATCACTTTATACAATAGAAATGTATAAATTGTGTTTATATTTGTATAAAGCGAGAGAAATTGTATATACACATGCAAATACATATCTCCGTCTTATACACTTATAATTATACAATACAAATATTTCTTTGCCCAAGTCTCTTTTGCCTTTCTCTCTTTCTCGTTTTATACAAATTCAAATTGCATATAATTTCTCTCTTTCTCGTTTTATACAAATTCAAATTGTATATAATTTCTCTCTTTCTCGTTTTATACAATTCGATTCAGTTGTATATTCCCTGCCCAAGTCTCTTTTGTCTTTCTCTCTTTCTCGTTTTATACGAATTCAAATTGTATATAATTTCCCTCTTTCTCATTTTATACAATTCGATTCAATTGTATACAAATTCAAATTTTATACAGATATACAAACACATACAATTTAATTGAGAGGCTAATAGCGATTTATACAAATATGAGGCTAACAACAATTTATACAAATGGCCTGCCAGCGAAATTATACAAATCTGAAGAGGAGCCAACGAATTATAGAATTGCTTCTTTTGTGTATATATATAGCAAAATAGGCATAGCTTTCTGTTGTATATGTATAGCGAATTATACACATATGTTTTTGCTATAGAGCGCAATTATGTAAACTTTGTTGTACCATACAAATTTTAATTTTTTTTTTGTTTATATGTGAAAGTTGTCATTTTTTATATGATATGTCTATTATTTTCTATTACGAAGAAAGTAATCACCTATTAATTATTCTATAAAAATAAATAAAAAAATCTTTATTGTAAAATTGCAATTATTAAATAGGAAAATGACAAGTACTCTCTAGATTAATCGATCGAGAAATCTCAGAAACACGATTTAACTATAACTAAATCTTATTACCCCTGAAGTACTTAGTTTTTCTGTTTGGTAATTTATGCCACCTTTTTACTTATGTGGCATGACAAATTCTCCCACGACGCCACAAATTGCGATGAAGTTACGGAGTGTGCCAGTAAGATAAGAATGGTGCATAAAATTATAAATGCGGCAGGGTAATAAGAATTTAAATATAATAAGATGTATCTCCCGAAATTTCTGTCTTAATCTAGGAGGTCTCGAGTACATTTTCTCTATTAAATTGTGCTTTGAGTTTGGTATAATCTCTTTTCTAGTTCACTAATTCTTTAATTTTTATATATGGATATGTAAGTCCAATAAGATTAAAAATAACTTCACTCATTTCTATAGCCAGCAGTCTTTTTTTTTACATTTTTTTTTTCCTCGTGGCCTGTTTATAGATTACACAGAGAAGGTTCCTACTTTAACTGGAAGTTTAACATTAAACCAATTAACTGATTATGAAACCAATGTACACGGTAGTATCATAACACCTCTCCACGATGGTATAACCTGTGTATATTATATGATATTGGCTCTTTTTAAGTTACTCTTACAATCAACTGCGAATCGTTCTGGCAGGCTTCTGTAGTGAGCAAACTGCACTGGAATCCGATATCGATGTTGGTGAAGACCTCGTTCTAACTGTTTGTCAATCTTCTGCATAGGCTGCAAAGCCTGAGCCAGTGGAGCTTGAGCATTTTTATCCAGTTTGTCCGATTCGGGCTCAGTTTTTTCATCCATAAGAGATTCTCGCAGAGCTCTAAACAGCTATACCCTTTCGTTTTTTTATGTCACGCCATGCGCTTGAAATGAACATGCAGCCCAAGTCGCCACTGTGTGAGTAGAAAACTGAATTTGGTGTCCTTTGTTGTTTGCTATGTAGCCTTCGGAATTGTGCTGCAACAAACTTTAAGTCCTCTGCTATCTAGCTCACGCGAAAAGACTCTACTTTCAGTACTGCTTTTACTGTCCTAGGTGAAGATTGGACAGGATCACACCTGGGACGTGGGTCGAGTGCCCATGTTAAAAGTCTCAACCACAGAAGTCACCCTGGACCAATTACGCAAGAATTGAAGAAACCAGTACGACCACCATTTGTGGTGTAAGAATCCACGATTCATCGAATATGGAAGAGCATCTCGTGACAGGATCACCCTCCGACGCGTACAAGACAAGTGCCTTGTTGTGCATAATGCGGGTTTGAGCCTCTCATCATAATGTGCATCCAGCATTCCTTCATCATTTGATCAAACAGAGGAACCTATCAATTTCAACGATGGTAGTCAAGATCGTATTGTACTAAACATTACATTAGAAACACTCAAGACTGGGCCTCAGCTGGCAAAAGTAAGCCCCGTCCAACTTTGAGAGTGCAGCATCTGATATATACCTCAATAGTCTCAACTGACAATTTAAACACCTCCAACTCTCCCCGCTGTTCTCCTGTGGACGTGATACATAAATTTTAGGTGTGTAAGAACATCATTTTGTAAGTTGGTGTGTTACTTGACCCAATGGAGACCAATGTTGAGGTGTTAGATGTGCTTATTTGGCGGATGAGTCCAATGTCTGAGTCTGTTATGTATTATAGCCGAAATCCTTGTTTTCTTTTCTTTTTCATGCTGACTTTCTAGTGATTAGCATGAATCATGTTTCAGTCCTCGACTATTTTCTAGTTATTATGGCTTCGAGCACTCCACGAACAAATTCTTTTAACTTACGATGCATACAATGAATGATACTAATACGCAGATGAAGACAAGCGTAGGAACTCACCCTTCGAAACTAAACTCATAGCACAAATGGCGCGCTTGATATCTCTGCGGCGACTCTACACGGAAGTCTTCAAAAGAGCTTCCTCATCCCTCCTCTTGTGCCACCATTTGTATTGATATACTTCCGTACAGACCTGCCTTAGTTCTTGTAGGTAACTCCTAATGAGCATCCATTGTTCTGTATCATTCTCTGCATCCTCCTTCCTCTAAATCTGACAGTTTTGTTGATTGGAGATACGTCTGCCATAAAAGTGCGTGAGTTATATATGTTTACCAACAAACAAATTGAAGTCGTGTTACAACCTATAAGGGTTTGCATAAATTGTTTAAATGTTTGACAATATTATCCGTGTTGGGTGGTGGATAACAAGCCTAAAATGCAGTTAAGGGTATCATGAGCGACCTTACTTGCATATTTCCAAAATCAGCAATGCAAACAGAACTAGGCCGAGAGTTGCAATTATGATGGCAAAAACCAATTTCTCCAATCGTAAGTGCTTGTCGCGAGATTTTGGGCCTAGAAGGAACTGTGTATCAGACAACATAAAAAACTGAAGTCAACAATTCAACAACAACAACTAGTATAACCCACAATAAGTTGTCTGGAAGTGTAGGTTGTAAACGGCAGACCACTTACACTCATGTCAAACTGTATAGGCAAATTTACATTTCTTTTTTTTCTCGAACATTAAAGCCTTATCATGTAAGGATGGCAGACAATATGCTTTCTTTCTAAAAAACAAAGCCATTTCGATAGGAATGGCAGTTCCAAATCCACGCCCAACATACAGTATAGAAGAATTTCAAATTCTGTTTCACTTCCCTAAGCATTTAAGTGTCTTCACCTTAGTCTTCAAGCCCACCATAGCAGTAAGAGTATTGTTGAAAAACGAAGCAGTTGTTCACAACATTAGCTGTCAACGGATCACGTATGCCAAAAGGGTAACACTAGTGATTAGGATCACATTGAATTTTAATAATTGCTAGACTTGGAACCAGGCACTTCTTTGTAGGTTCATTGAACTCTTTCGCCAATCAAATATCCAAAATCACCACGTCGCCCCTCAAAACTGCAGGCGTGTCTCCAACAAGCTTTCTTGCCTCTCAATGATAGAGGTAACCAGCAAGCTCTCCTACCTATATTCGCAAATAAGAAAATATCATTGATTTGTAACACAAAAATACTATCTCTAACTGTAATTAAAGTATAAATGAACTACGACTAATACCTCAGTCTAAACAGCTTCAAATAGTCTCATATTTAGATTTGAACCCCCTTCGACATTCTGTCTTTTGAGATATCATTTACTCGAAATGAAAGTTTGTTTACAGCAAAATCAATTTTAGAATTGAAACTTTTGAGCTTCTTTAATGACTGACAAGTAGAGGTTACACTGCGTTTTAGTTTTCTTTTTTTCCTCGAGATCTGCTAGCTCCTTTTCTAAGCAAATTACCAATAGGTTGTAACTTTAATGCTACGTGATACACAACCAAAGTAACTTTCTTAAAATTGCTATTGAAATCCACTTACATGCTGGCCTAACATTGTAAAGCATCAAATTGTAAAGCAAGCTCCAGCCCATGCTGTTCAGTGACAACCAGTAGTCTTTACATTTGTGCATGAAGCGGTAAATATGAGGTAAAATCTGGAAAGGTACTGGAAAATGATAATGAATATAAGGACATTCCTTCGTATTGGCCCATCGTGAATCACTTAAATTAGGGAAAGCCCCAAATTAATACTGAAACACACATAAATTCATCCAAGATTTTCAACTTTGTCCACTAAGGAATGTAGTTACGCGTGATTTCCAGTTAACAAATCCTGTGGTAAAGGCAGGGACGCATGAATCAGATCCAGAAGACCTTTTTTTTGGTAGTATCTGAGCTTATTTTTGAAGCATCTATAACAACTCTCCTCGTTCCAACTACTCGAGAAGATGGTAGCAACGTAAGCAGTTTAAACCGAATATATATTGCTGAATCATCATAAAATACAATCAGCTATTGATCTAATAACTGTAAAGAGCAATTTCAAGATTAGTTGCCTATATTAGCAGACTTCATCTTGGGACCACCGGCAAGTAAAAGATAAGGGTCAACGAATAAACAATTAGAACAAGCTACTAAGAGAATCTTGTTCCATCTACGAACTGTAGGTGCCACGAGGATCAAGTAATCGTTTTTCTTCACTCTCATAATCTTTCTGAAAAACCCCGCGATAATCTTTAGCCTTCAAGGATTTCCAGTCCTGTCAGGGTCCATTTCAATTCTTCTACTAGCTGGCTCAGGTACTCGCGATTCCATCAATAATTGTACTTAATTTAATCATCATTATCTCCATTCATCGCTGCATATTTTGTTGATTCAAGATTCATCTTGGAATTCTGAAACAAGAAATAACCTTATAAATATCGAAGATGATCGAACAACAACAATAACCTAGTGATAATCTCATAAAAGTATGGTCCGGGAAGGGGTAAACCTGTACGCCACATGTTACAAAACAACAGACCAGATACGAGTCGAAATAATCAAAACAACAATGAAAACGAGGCAATAGCAACAAACAGAACCAAACAACCAGATAATCAGATATCGAGGCGAACACCAGTAGTGATAGAAAATTATTCTAGAAATTAAGGAAGAGAAACGAATAATACTAAATCAAGGGTAATAGATACAAATGACAATGTCATAACAGATGCCTCTTATACAAAAAGACAATCCATAACAGATAGCAAATGAAAGATCTCAAACATACAACAACAAGAACTCATACTAAATACATAATGGAATATGTCAAAAATGACTACCTTAAATCTGAACTACTCATAATAGCATTACCACCGACTTAAAAACCGTCCAATAACAGGACTTCAGTAATCAACAGCAAACAAGGAGCAATCACAACGCTAACTCAAGAGTTGAACACAATACCAAACTTGATGAGTAATCTCCCAAGAGCTTCAATTATAGGTTTTTTAATCTGTCGAACATAACAAAAGAGAAGGTCTGTGACTAATCACGGACACAAATAACAAGAAAATGAATTCAGGATGAATTATAAGCAAACAATATCAAAAGAGAACTACTGTTAATTTTTTCTCCTTTTCGAGTAGAAATATGTGAAGTAACTGAAAAAGTTGAATCATTACACACATTACCATAAAGTGCTAAAGACTCTACAATTATATTCCTAACATTCTACAAGTCTAAAATAAGACTAAAAATCAAGTCAACCTTGTTGACCAAGTAATTCAAATCTCATTGTCTGGTTATATAGTCTATCAAAACCGTCTATATCTTTCAGAAAATAAAAATCAAAATACATCTTGTGATTTCTCAGTCATTTGGTGAAGAACAGTCAACACCTAGAAACCACCTTCAAATACATTAAATTTGTATTATACGACCAATAACCAAAGAAGCATCAACCCTTTAGATATATACTATAACAAACAAAAAAAAATTAGTCCACACATTCCTATAGTGAACAGATATTTTGATAGAAAACAAATTATACGACGAGAAGGGGTTGCTGAATGGATAAGGCATCCTCCACTTGCACCAACTCCAATCATGAAATTATGAGTTTCGAGTCACTAACGGAGCAAATAAAAGTTTAGAGCTCCTATAAATATACTAGTACCCTTTGATAAAACAACTAACGCATCAACCTTGAGGAAACAAAATCAAAATTTTTTATTTTCTTTTCAAGAATCCTTTTTTTTTTTGGTTTGTTGATTCTGTTTGTTTCTTTATAAATTTTCAGAGAAAAATCAGAACCCAATACACAAAACTTGTTTTTTTTAAAATAACCATTAATCTTGATTGAACAAAAAAACATACAGCATGTCAGCATCAATACAAAGCCTTAAAAAAAAATAAAAATCAACCTTTATTTTCTTTCAAAGAATCCCTTTTTTTGGCTAAATTTCAGAGAATCAGATATCCAACACATAAGTTAAATCAGAAAAGTAATAGACACACTTTTTTTATAAAATAGACAATATTCCCCTTCTCCCGTTGCTATTTGTAGCAACCCCAGTTGCAGAAATTTGGGAGAGAAAGGATTTTCAGTTACAAAAAAGTTGGAATTACATATATAATATATTAAAAAAATGTATTTTTATTTTATTTTATTTTGATTTTAAGTGAAAGTGTATGTACAGTATCAGCAAGAAAAAGAACAGATTGTAATTGTGTGAATGAATATATTATATATATATCTATATGTATAAATTATATATGCAGATATCCAGGCTAGAAAAAGAGTTCACAACTGGCAAACTGTTGGATTTTTTTTTTGTTTTTGGATTTTTTTGAATTTTTCTAAAATCCAAGGAGTTGACTAAATGGATAAGTGGTCATGTGGCAGTGTAAACCAGGGGGGAAGCCAGGATTTTCGATAAGAAGGTTCAAACATCTGAAAAAATGGACATACGAAAATATCGAAGAGGGTTCTGCATTATACTATATAACCTAAAAAATATTTTTTACCATATAAAAATAATATAATTTCTTCACCGAAGGGGTTCGGATGAACCCCCTAACAAACTGTTGGCTCCGCCACTGGTGTAAACATATGCCACTATTTTTTCAATTTTAAATTTTAAATCGAAAATTCGTGCTTTGACCGTAGAGATTATTCTACCAAATGAAAGAATTTTATTACACGTTCATTGGATGGTTGTTACCTGTTGTGTTGTGTGTATTTGTATTGTTAGTTTAGTAGCGATGTTTGTTCTGATTGTTACTTTTATATCTCCCCTTTTTTTTAAACGTGTATTGTTAAATTCATTGATGGTAACAATGAAAATCATATTTATGTACGATTGATTTGATGTAATTGCATCGTTATCTAATATTTTCTTTTATTTTTATTTAGTAATGATATTTTTATCTTTTATCGTACATTTTTCATAGTATTTTATCGTGTATCTTACTTTTTTTTGTCGGTATATTATTTTAACCATGGATTTGTCACATTATATGACGAGGAGAAGGATACATCTATCCAAAATACAATAAAAATAACGTATACATTTGCAATAACATAACACATCGTGAAACAATATATAACATTATCCAAAACAAAGTGTTAAAATAACTGTTATTGTTATTATGACTAGTGAATAATTGTACGATTATGTATATTTCGAAAGTTTGTAAGACTACATGTAATCGCAAATATTATCTATAAAAGGGACAATGGAAGACATGCCATTTATTCAATGTGGAGATTAGGAATTCTGATATTTTATTTATTAACTATATATTTAACTCATTTGGTAAGACTATATATAAAGTTGGAAAAAGTTTAATAGTTTTCCTAATTTTGGACTCTTTTATGTCATGATAATAAGGTCAACTTAAAAAATTAAATTACAAATAAAATACACTCACTCACAACTCTAAATCCATGTCAAACGGGTTTGTGTTTGACAATGAAGTATAAATTAGAGTTGTTTTTCTACTTTATGTAAGTAATTTAAATGGGGAGAAAGTGATAAAATATCTTTTTATTATATTTCCATTCTGAAAATATGAGATTACGCTTCAAGCAAATTTTATAAATTTTATGGTCAAACATATTTTTTGGAGTTTAACTTATAAAAAAAAAAGTAAAAAAATATTTCATGATCAAACGTTTTTAAATATCTAATTACTCTGTTATCAAAGTAATAAGTATAATAAAAATTCTGAATATTATTCGTTACTACAATTCAAGCTACGAATAAGTTTCCATACAAAAGCAAAATACATTTCCTATGAAAATGTTTTCAAAAAATACTATTTCAAATATTGTATTACTCTCTAAAACCTTTTCTTAAACAATAAAAATCAGATGGACTAATTTGTGAGTAATTGTTTAAATTTTCTTAAAATATTTTTTCTCCTAATTTAAATTGTTTGACCTTCATGAATTGTACGGACAATTGGGGCTGTACTTTTTTTAACAAATGTAGTCTAGAAAAAAACATTATGTTCCTTAATTAGCAACAATGGAATCTAACCCACTATTTTTGGTTTAGTCAATTAAATTTAATCTTTTTACTCCAATTGGACTAGAAAGAAACATTTTAAAATTGTTTTACCTAAGAGTGAAGTTAGATTTAGTGGATACTAATGCAGTTGTCTTATAACGTAGTGAGATTAGTTTATTCTTAATCGAAGGTTTTGAGTTTCAAGCTTTGGATATAAAGAAGTCATTTTATTGAGTGACGAACCTGTAAATTGCACGATTCAGATTTAATCAGGAACTCTCATGTGCTTCTAGACAATACGATGAGACTAAAAATATAAATAAGTATTAGTGATCATCACTGAGTTGAGATTAATTTGATTTAAATGATTAAAATTTTATTTGGATATGTAAATTTGACGGCTAAATTCTTTCAATATTTTGATTAGTAAATTTTTTGTTGATACTTTATGTTTGTAAATAATATTATCATCACGCATCAAAGGTTTTAGGGTATGTATTGTTTTTGCTTTGTGCCAATAAGTTTACAGTTTTGTTTTCATTTTGCTAAGCATTATTATGCTTAATCAGTATGCACATCATGTGAACTTGTGTTATATCTTATAAGTTTTACTTTTTTTCTCATATTCAACATGAATTCGCCTAAAGTTCATTCAGCTTCTCCTTTTTCAGAATTTGCTTTTATTTCGATTCCCGTACTTGTTAGTTTGGGCTCAACCAACCTTATAGATTTAATGCATGTATTTGTAAACTTGTGCTATACAATATAAACAATTTCATTTTCCTTCACATCCCGAGATGAAAAACATTCAAGTGATGGTAAGACCTCTAGTGCAAACCACCGCAATCTACGAGATCAGTGTCAAATCAAGGAAGAGGGTTCTATTCCGTTTTCCGCACCTTTTCTTCAGCAAATTTCTAGTCCTGTTCGTGAGTTTTTGTCATTTTTCGATTTTTATATGAGTTTGTTAACATACTCATCGAATATTTATGCATTTCGAAATTTTAGTATTTGAAATACTGTTTTTTATGATTTTGTTTTCATATTTGAGATATAGTAGATTGTAATTTGTAGTAATCCACATAAGCATTCATACCTAATATATTGTTTGATTTTTTTGTATATTCATATTTAATAATTTCGAATTTTGCTTATAGGGTTATTAATTCACAAATAAACACAGAATCAGATTTGAATTTGGTGAAAAGAATTGAAAAAAAGGAACATAGCAGATGAAGAAGAAAGAGAGAGTCAAAGAAGAAGGTTGCGAAATTGTATTCATATCATAATAATATTCATATTAATTTTTGTTTGTCAATTATTTTTCTTTTACTCATCATTTGTATTTTTATTAAGAACATTATATTTCTTTTGTATTCGTAGTCATTCAAATACGGATCTCATATGAATTTGTATTTTTTAAGCATAGATGTATCCTATTTTTTAACAGTCAATTTGTATTTTTTTAGAATATTGTATTCTGATTATATCATTTTCACTATATATGCTATCTATATGAATTTGTATTTCTTAAACATATATGTATCCTGTTTTTCAACCGTTAATTTGTATTTTATTTAAAATATTGTATCCTGATTATATTATTTTATTATGTATGCTATCTATTTTTCAGAATCATGTATTCTTATTTCTTTCATAGTCAATATTTGTATTTGTTTTTTTTATAATATTATATTCTTCCTCAACAAATTTATTATTTCCACCAAGTATGCTATTTTCCCCCAAAAATCTTGTATTCAATTGATATTTGATAATATAATAATAATAATAATAATAATAATAATAATAATAATAATAATAATAATATAATAATAACTCTACTTAGTTATTAATTATTATCAAGAATATATATAGTGGGAAAAAAATTGGAAGTAGATTAACAGAATCTAATGAAGTCAACTATTGGTTTGGTAAGAAATGGATTTAAAAGGGAAAAAAAAATATTTTTTCAATGATTTATGGAATATGAAGAACTGTTTTGGTAAGAAAATAAATGTAAAAGGAAAAAGTTTAATTTTTTAAATTAATTAAGTAATATTAATAAAAGAACAATTGATTTAGTAAGAAAAATGATATTAAATAAAATAGATTAATTTTTTTTTAGTTTTTATTGAATATTGTTTCATTTTTTTTTTTTTATGAACATGTTTGATTTTAAAATGCATATAGGTCCTTAATAAGCAACATGATAATTCACTAGTGTAAGATTTTTGAAATTTAAATTTGTTGGTGCATCATAACAAATAGGGGTAGAAAAATCAAATTTAATTCGCTCGATATGTTTAAGTCTGGAAAAATTATTAACTCGTCTATTTATTAATTTAATTTATTACAACCCATCAAAAATATTTGAAGTTGATTCATTAGAAATTTTGTCCATTTTTTTTTGAAAAAACTTGATATGTTATATATAACTATAATAAAGAAAAAATAATTTTACTAGGTACAAAAATATTTTAAAAGAATAGTTAAAACTTAAAAAAAAAAAAGAGTTAAATTGATTCTTGACCTGTTTTATGACCTATTATCTGACCAATTTTGACCCGATCCATTTTGCCCCAAACAAATTTAGAATGAATTAGTTTTTGACCTTTATCATCTTGATCTATTATAATCCGCTCAAATTTAATTTAATTCGCTCGTACTAAATTATCGTTACCTCTTAAAATTTGCAGACTTCAATTTCAGGACACTTGTAATTTAACATTTAACTCTATATCTTAATAGGAAAAACTATGACATATATATTTTACTATTGTATATATTATTATTTATATTTTCAAAATATTACGTATTTGTCACTAATTAAGAGTTTTCTATTCCTATATTGAGAAATATATACTTAGATACATGTATTTTGCTATCAGATACAGTAAAATAGAAAAAGAGGCGAACGAAACGAGAAGAGATGCGAGCAAAATGGGCGGGAACGAGCGAAATTTGTTATATATTTACATATGTGAATCATACTAAATACATATATTTAATAAACGTATCTTGTAGCAATAAATATAATTAAATTCATTGTACCAATATCAATCCATTTTTTTCAAGATAATGCTAATTGTAACACTACAATTTAAAAATATATTTTAATGTAACTATCAAGAATATATAGTGACATATAAAAAAAATATAGTGACTTAGAATTGAATGTAAATTGGTACAAATCTATGAAGTGGATTATTGGTTTCCTAATAAAATAAAATAAATGTAAAAGAGGAAACAATAATAAATATTCATTAACTTATGGAATATGATTCATTAGTTTTATTACATGGTCAAACAATATTTGAATGTCAAATAGTACAAATCTATAAAGTGAATTATGAAAGGTAGTCGTAGACAGTAAAGTTTTATTGATAAATAAAAAAAAACTTAAAAAATATTTTTAATTATGTAAAAAATCTTATAAATATAAATAAAAAAATCTTCTATTTAAAATTTGAATTATTAAATAGGAAAATGCACAAGTACTCTCTAGATTATGATCGAAATCTCAGAAACACGATTTAACTAAACTAAAGTCTTATTACCCCTGAACTTAGTTTTCTTTTGTAATTTTATGCACCTTTTTAACTTATGTGGCATACAAATATCTCCCACGCGCCACAATTGCGTGAAGTTACGGAGTGTGCCACGTAAGATAAAAGGTGCATAAAATTATAAATCGGAGGGTAATAGAATATTAATATAATTAAGATGTATCTCCGAAATTTCTGTCTTAATCTAGGAGGTACGTACATTTTCTCTATTAAATATGTGCTTTGGAGTTTGTATGATCTCTTTTCTTAGTTCACTAATTCTTTAATTTTATATATGGATATTAAGTCCAATAAAATTAAAATAACTTCACTCATTTATAGGCCAGAGTTCTTTTTTTTTACACTTTTTTTTCCTCTGGCCTGTTACTATAATTTACACAGATAAGAGTTCTACTTTTAACTGAAGTTTAAACATTAAACAATTACTATTATGAAAATGCCAATGTACATAGTATAACCCCTCTCACATTTGTATACCTGTGTATATTCATATGATATATTTGCTCTTTTTAAGCTACTCTTCATCAACTGAGAAATCAGGTTCTGCAGGCTTCTGTAGTGAGCTAACAGCACTGGAATCCGAACTCGAATGTTTGTGAAGACCTCTTCTACTTGTTGTCAATCTTGCTGCATAGGCTGCAAAGCCTGAGCCTGGAGCTGATGCATTTTTATCCAGTTGTCCGATTACGGGCTCAGTTTCATCCATAAGATTCTCCAGAGCTCTAAGCTCAGCTATACCCTTTCGTTTTTTATGTCTACGCCATGCTGCTTGAATGAAACATGCAGCCCAAGTACGCCACTGGTGTGAGTAGAATCTGAATTTGTGTCTTAGTTGTTTGCTATGTAGCCTTCGGAATTGTGCTGCAACAAACTTTAAGTCCTCTGCTACTAGCGCGAAAGACTCTACTTCAGATACTGCTTTTACTGTCCTAGTGGAGGATGGAAGGATCACACCTGGACGTGGGTCGAGTGCCCATGTTAAAAGTTCCTCACCACAGAAGTCACCTGGACCAATACGGCAAGAATTGAAGAAACCAGTACGACCACCATTCGTGGTGTAAGAATCAAGATTTCCTCGAATTATGAAGAGCATCTCGTTGACAGGATCACCCTCGCGCACAAGACAAGTGCCTTGTGTGCATAATGCGGGTTTGAGCCTCTCACATATTGCATCCAGCATCCTTTCATCCATTTGATCAAACAGAGGAACCTATCAAGTTTCAACGATGGTTAGTCAGATAGGTATTCTACTAACATTTACATAAACACACACTCAAACTTGGCCTCAGCTGGCAAAGTAAGCCGTCCAACTTTTAGAGTACACATCTAGACAGATACCTCAACTTGGTATGACAACTAAACACTCCAACTCTCCCCCCTGTGTCTCGTGGACACTAGATGCTGATGTGATGCATAAATTTTAGGAGGTGTGTAGAAGATCATTTCGTAAGTTGGTGTGTTCAACTGACACAATGGAGACAAGTTGAGGTGTCTAGATGTGCTTACTTGCCGGATGAGTCCAAGTTTGAGTGTCTGTTATGTTTTATGTCAAAAATCCTTGTTTTTTTCTATCTCATGCTACTTTCTAGATTATTAGCATGAATCATGTTTAGTTACCTCGACTATTTTCTAGTATTGCTTCGAGTACTCCAAGAACAAATTCTTTTAACTTACATACATATAAATACTATACTATAAGATGAAACAACTGTATAACTCACCCTTCGAACTAAATCATAGCACAAATGGCGCTTGATATCTCTACGGAGATCTAAAGGAAGTCCTTTCAGAAGAGCTTCCTCATCCACTCCTCTTGTAGCCACCCATTTGTATTGATCATACTTCCGTACAGACTGCCTTAGTTCTTGAGGTAACTGCCTATGATGCATCCACTGTTCTGTATCAGTTCTCTTGATTCTCCATTCCTCTAATCTGACAGTTGTTGATTGGAGATACGTCTGCCAATAAAGTGCGTGAGTATACATGTATTACCAACAAACAAATTGAAGTCGTGTTACAACCCTAAAGGCTTTGAAAAATGTTTCAAATGTGACAATATATTCGTGTTCGGTGGTGGATAACAACCCTAAAATGCAGTTAAAGGGTACATGAGCGGACTTACTTGCATATTTCCAATCAGCAATGCAAACAGAACTAGGCCGAGAGTTGCAATTATGATGGCAAAACCAATTTCTCCAATGTAAGTGCTTGTCGCGAGATTTTGGCCTAGAGAACTGTGTATCAGACAACAGAAAACTGAAGTCAAAATTCAACAACAACATATCTAGTATAACCCCATGAACGGTGTCTGGAAGTGTAGGTGCACGCAGACCATACACCTCTATGTCAAACTGTATAGGCAAATTTACATTTCTTATTTTCTCGAACATAAAAGCCTTATCATGTAAAGACTGCAGAAATATGTTTTCTTCTAAAAACAAAGCCATTTCGATGGAAGGCAAGTTCCAAATCCACGACCACATACAGTTATAGAAGAATTTCAAATTCTGTTTCACTTCCCAAAACATTTTAAAGTGCCTTACCTTAGGTTCTTCAAGCCCCACCACAGGCAGTAGAAGTATTTGTTGAAAAACGAAGCAGTTGTAACATTAGCTGTCACGGCATCACTATAAATGCCAAAAGGGTAATCACTAGTATTAGGAGCACATTGCTTTGTAATATTGCTAGACTGGAACCAGGCACTTCTTTGTGGTTCATTGACTCTCCGACAATCAAAATATCCAAAATCACACGATCGCTCCTCAAAACTGCAGGCGTGTCTCCAACAAGCTTCTTGCCTCTCAATTGATAGAAGGTACCAGCAAGCTCCTCCTACCTATATTCGCAAATAAGAAAATATCATTGATTTGTACACGACAAAATACTATTACTACTTGTGATTGAAAGTGGCTTATGTGGACAAGCTTGGATAAAAAATATATAAATTTTGAATAAGGAACTAGGACTGATATTCAGTCTAAAACAGCTCAAATAGTCCCAAATTTTAGAATTGAACCCCCTCTTGACGTTCCAGTTTTTTTGAGATATCATTTACTCGAAATGAAGTTTGTTTACAGCAAAATCGATTTTAGAACTTGAACTTTTGAGCTTCTTTAATGACTGACAATAGAGTTATACTCGTTTTTAGTTTCTTTTTCTTCCTCGAGATCTGCTTGCTCTTTTCTAAGCAAATTACTCAATAGTGTAACTTTAATGCTACATAATACACAACCAAAGTAAATTCTTAAAATTGCTATTCAAATCCACTTACATGGCTGGCTAACATGTAAAGCATCAAATTGTAAGCAGCTCCAGCCCATGCTGTTTCAGTGACAACACCAGTAGTCTTTACTATTTGTGATGAGAGCGGAAATATGAGGTAAAATCTGGGAAGGTACTGAAAAAATGATAATGAATCTAAGGACATTCTTCGTATTTGCCATCGTTGAGCCACTTAAATTAGGGATAATGCCCCAAATTAATACCTGAAACACAATAAATTCATGAACATTTTCTACTTTAGTCCACTAAGGAATATAGTTACGTGAATTCCAGTTGACAAACCTGTGGTAAAGGCAGGGCAGCAATGAGATCAATCCAGAAACCTTTTTTGTAGTATCTTTGAGCTATTTTTGAAGAATCTATAACAAGCTCTCCTCTCCCAAATACTCGAGAAGATGGAGCAACGTAAGCAGTTCTAAACCGAATATATATCTGAATCATATAAAATACATCAGCTATTGATCTAATAACTGTAAGGGCAATTTCAAGATTAGTTCCTATATCTATGCAGACTTCATCTTGGACCACCGGCAAGTAAAAGAATAAAGGGTCCACGAATAAACAATTAAACAAGCTACTAAGAGAATCTTGTTCCATCTACGAACTGTAGGTCCACGAGGATCAAGTATCTTTTTCTTCACTCTTTCATAATCTTCTGAGAAAACCCGCGATAATACTTTAGCCTTCAAGGATTTTCCAGTCCTGTCAGGTTCCATTTCATTCATTCTACTAGCTAGCTCAGGTAATCGCGATCCATCAATATTGTACTTAACTTTAATCACATTATCTCCATTCATCGCTGCATATTTTGTTGATTCAAGATCATCTTGGAATCTGAAATAAAAAAATAACCTTATAAGATAATCGAAGATGATCAACAACAACAACAAAACCCAGTATAATCCCACAAGTGGGGTCTGTGGGAGGGTAGACTGTACGCAAATGTTACAAAACAACAACAAGATAATCGAAATATCAACAAACAATGAAAACGAGGCAATAGCAACAAACAGAACAACAACAAGATAATCAGATATCAAGGCGAAACAACAAGTAGTGATAGAAAATTATCTAAAATTAAGGGAAAGAAACGAATAATACTAAACTCAGGGAATAATCAAATGACAATGTCATAACAGATGCACTATACAAAAAGATAAGCATAACAGCTAGCAAATGAAAGATCAAACATAACAACAACAAGAACTCATACAAAATAACATAATGGAATATGTCAAAAATGGACTAACCTTACAGATCTTGAACTACCATAAGCCATTACTACCCGACTTAAAAACCCGTCCCAATAACAGGACTTCAGTCAATCAACAGCATACAAGCGAAGCAACACAACGCTAACTCAAGAGTTTGAACACACTATACTCAAACTTGATGAGTAATCTCCCAAGAGCTTCAATTATAGGTTTTTAATCTGTGGAACATAACAAAAAGAGAAGGTCTGTGACTATCACGGATGAATAACAAGAAAATGATTCAGGATGAATTATAAGCCAAACAATACAAAGAGAACTAGCTGTTCTTTTTTCTCTTTCAGTAGAAATCATGTGAAGAACTGAAAAAAGTTGAATACATACACACATTACACATAAAGTAGCTAAAGACTCTACAATTAATACTCCTAACTTCTACAAGTCTAAAATATAGACTAAAAATTCAAGTCAAACTTGTGACCAAGTCTTCAAATCTCATTGTCTGGTTATATAGTCTATCAAAACCTCCATATCTTTCAGAAAATAAAAATAAAAAATACATCTTTGATTTCTCAGTCCATTGGTGGAAGAATCAGTCAACACCTAGAACAAACCTTCAAATACATTAAATTTGTATTATAACAAACAATAACCAAAGAATGCATCAACCCTTTAGAGTATATACTATAACAAAACAAAAAAAATTAGTCATACATTCTATAGTGAACAGATATTGATAGAAAACAGATTATACTACTAGACAAGAAGGGGTTGTTCGGATGGTAGACACCTTCCACTTGCACCACCTCCAATCATGAAATTATGAGTTCGAGTCACTAACGGAGCAAAAGGGTCAGAGCTCCTAATAAAAATACTAGTACCCTTTGATAAAACAACTAATCATCAAACCTTTGAGGAACAAAATCAAATCTTTTTATTTTCTTTTCAAGAATCCTTTTTTTTTTTTTTGGTTTGTTGATTTCTGTTTGTTTCTTTATAAATTTCAGAGAAAAATCAGAAACCCAATACACAAACTTGTTTTTTTTACATAACCATAATCTTTGATTGAACAAAAAATACATACAACATGTCAGCATCAATACAAAGCTTAAAGAAAATAAAAATCAAACCTTTTATTTTCTTTTCAAGAACCCCCTTTTTTTTTGTTGCTAAATTTCAGAGAAAAATCTGAAATCCAACACACTAAGTTAAATCAAGAAAAGTAAAGACACAAACTTTTTTATAAATAGACAATATTCCCCCTTCTCCCCTTTGCTATTTGTAGCAACCCCAGTTGCAGAAATTTAGGAGAGAAGGATTTTCAGTTACCAAAAAATTGGAATTTACATATATATATAGATAGATATATAAAATAAAATGTATTTTATTTTATTTTATTTTGATTTTAAGTGAAAGTATAGTACAGTATCAGCAAGAAAAAGACAAGATTGTAATTGAGTGAAATGAACATATATTATATATACATATATGCAGATATCCAGGCTAGAAAAAAGTTCACAACTGGCATAACTGTGGATTTTTTTTGTTTTTGTTTTTGGATTTTTTTGATTTTCTAAAAATCCAAGGAGTTGACTAAATGGATAGTGTCATCTGGCAGTGTAAACATATGCCACTATTTTTCATTTTAAATTTTAATCGAAAAAATAAGTGCTGTGAAGAGATTATTCGTACCACATGAAAGAATTTTATTACACTCTGTTTGGATGGATGTTATCTGTTGTATTGTATTTTTAATTTAGTACGATGTTTGTTTTGATTGTTGCTTAAATTTTATTACGAGTGTATTGTTTAAGTTCATTGATGGATAACAACGAAAATACATGTTTACCGATTGATTTAGTGTGATTAAGTCGTTACCTTAATATTTTCTTTTAAATTTTTATTTAGTAATTATATTTTACTTTTATCGTACATTTTCATAATAATTTTATCGTGTATCTTACTTTTCTTATAGGTATATTATTTAATTATGGATTTGTCACATTATATGACGAGGAGAAGGATACCATCTATTCAAATACAATAAAATATGATACATTTGCAATACAGTAAGACATCATGAAACAATATATAACAATTATTTAAAGAGTGTTAAAAATAACTAGTTCTTGTTATTATTGAGTAGTGAATCATTGTATAATTATGTATATTTGAAAGTTTGTAAGAATAACATGTAATCGCAAATAATATCTATAAAAGGGACATGGAGACATGCATTTATTAATGTTAGAGATTTAGAATATTCTGATATTTTATTTATTAACTATAATTTATTCATTTGGTAAGATTATATAAAATAAAGTTGAACAAGTTTTTAATAGTTTTCACTAATTTTGGTTCTTTTATGTTCATGATAAAAGGTGCAACTTAAGGAATTAAAATTACAAGTAAAAACAAAATATAAACTTCAAATCATGTCTAAACGGGTTGTGTTTGATAATGAATATAAATTGGAGTTGTTTTTATTTTATGTAAGTAATTTAGAGCGAAAAAAGTGAAAAACATCTTTTCTTTTTATTGTATTTCAAATTCTTAAAAATCTGAAATTCAACTTTAAGTTGAATCTCAAAATTTTATGATCAAACATATTTTTTGGAGTTTAACTTTGAAAAAAAAAGTAGAGAATATTTATGATCAAAATATTTTTAAAATATCTAATACTTTGTTTACCAAAGTATAAGTATATAAAAAAATTATTGAATATTATTCATTACTTCAATTCAAGCTCCGAATACATTCCAAGAAAAATATATTCTAGAAAATATTTTCAAAAAATACTAGTTCAGTATTCATTACTCTCTAAACCCTTTTTTAAAATATAAAAATAAAAATAAGATGGACTAATTTCTGAAGTAATTGTTTTATTTTTCTTAAAATATTTTTTCTCCTAATTTAATTTGTTTTGACCTTTCATGAAATTGTACGGACAATTGGGGCTTGTACTTTTTGAAAATGTAGTCTAGAAAAAACATTATGTTCCTTAATTAGCAACAAATGGAATCTAAACCCCCACTATTTTTGGTTAGTCAATTAAATTTTAATCTTTTTTACTCCCAAATTGGATTAAGAAAGAAACATTTAAAATTGTTTACCTAAGAGTGAAGTTAGATTAGTGGATCACTAATCCGAGTTGTCTTGTAGTAGTGAGATAGTTTTATCCTTAATCGGAGGTTTTGTGTTTAAGCTTTGGGTATGAAGAAAATTATTTATTGGAGGTGACGAACCTTGTAATGCACGATTCAAATTTAATCAGGGCTCCCATGTGGGCTCTAGACATAGGATGAGAAACTTAAAAATATAAATAATATTTAGTGGATCATCATGAGTTGAGATTAAATTGATTTAAAATTAAAATTTTATTTGGATATGTAATTTGACGGATAAATACTTTTAAATATTTTATTAGTATATTTTTTTTTTTGATATTTTATGTCTGTAAAATAATATTTATCATTACTATCCAAGTTTAGAACATGTATTGTTCGCTTTAGGCCAATAAGTTTCACATATCTGTTACATTTGCTACGCCATTATTACGCCTAAAAGCATGCACATCATGTGAACTTATGTTATATCTTATAAAAGTTTCACTTTTTTTTCTTCTCATTTCAACATGAATTCGTCTAAAGTATCATTCAGCTCTCTTCTTCTTCAGAAGTTTGCTTTTATTTCGACTCACGTGTTGTTAGTTTTGGCTCAACAAACCTCATAGATTTAATGCATGTATTTTGTAAAATTGTGCTATACAATATAAATAATTTCATTTTCCTTCACATCCCGATATGAAAATTATTCAAGTGATCATATGTACCTTCTCTTTAGAAAATTTTTAGTCCTTTTTTGTGAGCGCCGTCTATTTTAACGATCAAGTTTATAATATATTATGCTTTAAAGTATTTATCTACAAAATTCTCCAAAATTATTATGAAATGAATAATCCAACATGCAAAAATCATTAATTGAAGAAATATTACAGAAAACAGGAAAGAATTAGAACTGATTCACCATAAAAAGAAGATAATATTCTTCAATATTTTTTATCTACTTTATCATGATTCATTGAACACATTGTGTTATTATTAGAGAATTTTTAAAAAAAAAATAAATGAATTTTTCAACTTTAATTGAGTACCAATAACATTAGTAGATAAATTAGTGTTTATATTCACCACCTTTTGCTTGAAATTTTGACTAATTAGTGCTAACAACAATAGTTGCATTATTCCCCTTGTCCATCAATTGCATGAATAGTAAAACTTCTAGAAGAATGAAAACTCCACTTCTAATATAATTTATACTTCACTCGATAAAACACAGTATAAACTAAATTTCTGAACTCATACAATTTTAATTGTGAATCTATATATTTTACACGTTTTTTAAGTATAAACTAAAAAATAAATATAATTTAATTTATTTTTTTTATAAAGAGGAAAAGCATATATCCAACTGGATAGTTTGACAATAGGGTGTTAAAGGGAGTTCTCAATCATTATCATAAATTTATTTTGTCTTGTATCACAATTGTCAAAGGGATGTTTAGGTAAGATTGAAGTTTGTTAAATGTTAGCTAAGAATGAGTAGAGTTGAATTATAACTATGACTTTTTGGAAAATTCACATGTGACTCATACAAATTGCCAATCAGGTGGAGTTAGAAGTTCAAATATAAATTTAATTAAATTCAGTAATTTTTATTTGAATAATATATTAACATTAAAAAAATTATTAAATATATTTAAATATTAAATTCGGAATGTGAATATTAATATATTAAATCGTTATAAAATTCAGAATCATAAAATTGAAATACTAGATTCCCAACATGGACAACCTTTACATCCATACTTAAACACTTGTCATAGCATATGTTTCCAAGACATTATTTATCATACTTCACATACACATGTTTGATTTTATGTGTGTATATAATACACATATAATCTTCATAATTAATAATTAAAAGAGGATATAATATGTGGAGCCATACATGTATTAATATACATATATATTATAAACTATATATAAAAGATGGAGACAGATTAGTCAGCATGTATGGCACATAATTAAATTAATCACTAGCTTAGTTATATTTGTTTGATGTCTTAATAATAATTAGATTTGCTTTACACTTTATAATATTATTATTGCACACTTTAATTATGATAATAAGGCTTTCGATAGCACTTTATTTCGTTCTTACTGCTTTTACTCTTTTTTTTTTTTTACTGTCTTGAGATGCTTTACTTGAATCGAGAAGATCTACTAGAAACTGTCTCTCTGTTTTTATGAGGTAAAGATAAAATATATCTGCTGAGATTTTATATTTATTACCATCCTCCTCAAATTCTATTCGTTAGTAGTAATACAAAGTTTTACTTTATTATATCAAGTATGCATTTGACCACGTAATTTGAAGCTCAAATTAAAAAAATATGATTAATTGTATAGAATGACAAATTAATAATGTAAAATAAATACAGTAGCTATCATTTGATTTATTTGTGTTCCATAGAGAACTGTTGCCGGTCGCCTCTCTCCCTCTTATTCTCGCTCGCCACTCTCCCTCTCTCGCCCGCTCCCTGTTGGTCGCCTCTCTCACTTTATACAATAGAAATGTATAAATTGTGTTTATATTTGTATAAAGCGAGAGAAATTGTATATACACATGCAAATACATATCTCCGTCTTATACACTTATAATTATACAATACAAATATTTCTTTGCCCAAGTCTCTTTTGCCTTTCTCTCTTTCTCGTTTTATACAAATTCAAATTGCATATAATTTCTCTCTTTCTCGTTTTATACAAATTCAAATTGTATATAATTTCTCTCTTTCTCGTTTTATACAATTCGATTCAGTTGTATATTCCCTGCCCAAGTCTCTTTTGTCTTTCTCTCTTTCTTGTTTTATACGAATTCAAATTGTATATAATTTCCCTCTTTCTCATTTTATACAATTCGATTCAATTGTATACAAATTCAAATTTTATACAGATATACAAACACATACAATTGAATTGAGAGGCTAATAGCGATTTATACAAATATGAGGCTAACAACAATTTATACAAATGGCCTGCCAGCGAAATTATACAAATCTGAAGAGGAGCCAACGAATTATAGAATTGCTTCTTTTGTGTATATGTATAGCAAAATAGGCATAGCTTTCTGTTGTATATGTATAGCGAATTATACACATATGTTTTTGCTATAGAGCGCAATTATGTAAACTTTGTTGTACCATACAAATTTTAATTTTTTTTTTGTTATATGTGAAAGTTGCCATTTTTTATATGATATGTCTATTATTTTCTTATTACGAAAGAAAGTAATCACCTATTAATTATGTAGGGTTATCTTAGCTAGCAATTCAATGCACAAACACTACTTAATGAAATATATGTTTATTTAAAGCACTATAATTAATGTTTTTACAAATAAATAAAAAGTAGCTTCAATGAAGTGTTTGTATAATTCATTGAAGAAACAAGAATGTACATGTTATAGCCTTGAATAAAAGGGATGGCCAACAATCAATTCATAGGAGACCATGACTATCTATCTTAGCTAGATCAAGGTCCACATTAAGTCAATTGATTTTATAATTTTTTAACAAATTTATTTGTAATTATTGGGTAATGTCAATATCTTATCCTATAACAAAACTCGAGGGGCTTGGGTGGTTCGAGTCGTAGTTATGATCGAGCATGACACCTACTTAGTGGAATTAGCTGATAAAATGAAATTATGTCCTTACCATTTTTAATTATAAGTTTTGTTCAATTTTCAAGAGCAACATACTGAATAAGGCAATTATGTTGGGAGAGGGATTGTTAAGTAACACCAATATATTGTCTGTGGCAAAGTCTAGGAGAGGCTTGGGACGACGCGAGTCAGAGTTATTATTAAATATGATGATATTTTCTTGGTGAATTTAGTTGAGAATTAAAGTTATACCTTTGTTACTAGCTTAATTTTTGATATGGTCAATTATAAACACTTGAACCTAACTAATGCGTTATGGTTGGTACTCCACTCGATTTCATTTATTTTTCAAAATTCCGAGCAGATTCAAAATATGTATTATATAAATTGAAACAAAAGGAGTATATAATTACGTGACGGTGGGAGGGGTTATTTGTAAATTCACAAAGTTAGAACTGCCGGCAGAGAAATTAAAGTAAGGTGTTGGGTTGGGCCCCCGACATTGACAGCGAGATCTCGTGGCCCAAAGCAAAGCTATATTATATGGCCCACATGAAAAATGTAGATGTTGGGAGTGGGCCCATTTGACGTTAGCTTAAAGAAAAATAAAACTTTATAATAAACAATTTTATAAAATAAAATTAAATAAAAAGAAGAATTCTAATCTTGTTTTTTCTCTAGTGGAAAAGATAAAAAATTGTACTTATGGTACTATTTTGTTCTATTTTAAAAATAATTTGGGTTACTATTTTTTCTTGAGTCGGAGGGTCTATTGAAAATTAACTGATAAGGATTAGATCTGTATATACTGTATTTTTTTAAGATCGAATTTTGTATTCAAACCTTGTTTTTTTCTCAAGTGAAAAAAAAACTAAAAAAGATTGTTACTTTATGTTATTTCTCGTACTTTGATTATCTATTATTTTGTTGCAGTTACTATTTAACAAATTTGTTATAATTCCACTTTGATTTATTCTTTTTGTGTGGACGACTTTGAACTATTTTTCCTTTAGTTGAAACTACTTCTCTGCTTCTATGGTAGGAACAAGGTCTACGTGTATTATATTATCTACAAATCTCATTTTATGGAACTATACGCAATATATTATTATTGTTGATAAAGACCAAAAAACACTCGCTAAAATTTCAACCCGCCCCACATGCCAATAATCTCTATTTTCAACTCACCTTTGTGGAGCATAGCAAATTTCTCTCTTTTTTTTTTTTGCTTAAAATGTACTCTGTTTGTACTATATGATATTTATCATACTTAGACCTGCTTAGATAAATTTAGGACATAACCAGTATTAATACAACTAAAAAGAGCAAGCTCGGTGCATAAAGCATCACGTCTTAGCAGAGTTCAAGAAAGGGTCGCACCCCAAAAAGTGTGATGTATACAGACTAACCTAGGATCATTTACAAAAGAGAGATGACTATCGTAAACTTGTTTACATCAATTCAAAAAAATGCCCTTTTGCGCGTAATCATTTAACCAAACTTTGTAATTCTCTAATACATGAACAACACACTTGTTCATGTGTACTGTTTTCTGATGATCTCACACTCTCACTGTTGGCATATGAAATTTCTCAAATCGCGGTTCAGTTAAATCGACTGATTCATCATCATGTACACTCCAACTTTTGGAATTTGAACTCTGGAGTAGCAGATTTTCGACATATGCAGCTGGAATAACGTCTTCTTTTGGATCATTAGATACTCTACAATGAATGAATGCACAATTTGGCAACAAGCAATGAGCTGCGCAATTCTCTGATGTGATTTGCTTGATCTCCTCGCCTTCAACAAAGCCCGAACTTTCTCCATTACTCTTGTTGTCATAACTGAATGAGCCCTGCATAATGTGGAAACAGTGTAGCAGGTTTATCAGCATGGGATCTATTTGTTATGTTTCTGCATAATGTTTCGTATTAGATTACAACAAAAACTGGACTTGAAATGGAAAATAGTGTCCTCGAGGGCTAGTGGCATACTGTTTGAAACTCGGAAGATAGTGAGCCTTCCCCTTTATCTAAGACAGGTTTCGAACCTAACATTTCAGCTAGATGAAGTTTCTTCTAAATCGAAACGTATATGTACATTGGCAAATAAGCATATCTAGTCTTTTTACAGGTTTTAGAAATCTATGTTGTAGGCATATAGAATAATAGTTGGTAATGTTTATCGGTTTTGTGAAATCGACAGATGACAGATGAATTGAACAACTATCCAAACATAAAATGGCAAGTAAAAAGCATGTCAATGGAAAACCAAAGTTTAGCTTGTATACCTTGAAGTCATCTCTCGAGAAGTGTTTCCGATTAGATGTTTCAGGTGCAATAGTTGATAATATTTGAACAACCTCACTCATAGTTGGCCGAGAATCGGGGTCCAGTAGAAGACACTCCTTAGCCAAGTAAGCCATGACCTGCAATTCTTCCTCTTCAAATTCTCCGTTCAGATTTGGATCAGGCAATTCTGAGACCACACGTTTACTGTCTAGTAGACGAGGGGTGGCCTGCATTTAGATGAAAATGAGTAAAATCACCATGATCTTTTTCGAGAGGAGAGGACGAAGGTTTTGCAAAGGAGTTTGATAACGTAAATGCAATGTTTCTCCTCTTCCTATTCGAGAAATGAAGAAAGGAGAGAAAACATGTTATTAACTTTCCGTACCCATATCACAAGGCTCTCTTCTGCTTTGTTGGCTGACTTATGGATTGGTTGTCGTCCAGTTATCAGTTCAAGGAGCACAACTCCAAAGCTAAAAACATCCGACTTCAGAGAAGCTCTTCCGATAATTGCATATTCAGGGGCAAAATAGCCAAATGTCCCCTGCATCCGCGCAGGAGAGCTGGAACAGCTAGGAATACCATCATTTTGGAGGTGCTTTGCCATACCAAGATCAGTAATCTGAACACATTATATTCAAGTAGTTAGACAAAGTGCAATACTACACGAGGAAAGTAATAACTGGAAATGAGACGATTTACAACTTGTAGGTATTAACTCTGGCAATCATAAAAAGACAGTAATTTTCAAACTTACCTTAGCTCTATAGTTATCATCCAGTAGGACGTTAGTAGATTTAACATCTCGGTGTAAGATTCTTGGTGCAGCTGCTTCATGAAGATACTCCAAGCCACGCGCAGCTCCAAAAGCAACTGCGACCCGTGTGCTCCAATCCAGATGTCTCCCAGAAGCCCCATCCAGACAATCTCTCAGATTGCCATTTTCCATGAATTCGAAAACAAGCAGCCTCTCTGCATGTTTACCGTGATGCTCGGAGCAGTAGCCAAGCAACGGAACCACATGACGATGATGAAGTCTTGAAATGAGTTCAATCTAGCAAATTGAAAAAATATATTTAATAACCTTCTCATTATGTATTCACATGTGTTAAGGCTCCCAAGCATGTCCTTGTAGGTATTACCTCCGTCAAGAAAGAAGAGTCAGCGTCCCGCCCTGCCTGAGTTTTAATTCGTTTAATTGCCAGAGTTTTTCCATCTTTGAAATAACCACGGTAGACACGGCTGCTTCCTCCCACCCCAATCAAATTGGAATCAGAGAACTTATTAGTTGCACTCTCTAAGTCAGCATATGAAAACTGAATAATCGTTCCATAAAACACTTCCGGTTTTCTTTTGAAAAGAGTGGATGCTTTGGGAACACAACCTACACGATAAAACAATTTGTGACATCAGGAAGATCATACTACATAGTGAAATCACTCTTAAGAATCGAAAGAGCAAGTCCCTTGAAAACTAATCATAAGAACAAAGTCATATAAATATATAAAGAACCTGTAATACAATTGGAGGAACCCGTGTATCCTCCATGTTCTCCAATTGACGTTGCTTGGCTTAGTATTAAGTTGGTAGCACTGTTGCAACTTGTATCTTTGTCGGACGAAAATAGAGATCGTTGAATAGAATATTTATCCCTTCTATAGGCATAGCACAACATCGAAGCAACGAAACCAAGAGTTATGACCGCCGCACATAGTAAGAGAATGACCAAAATAAGTTTGCTGGATATCTTCTTCGTTGCAGACTGCATTTCAAGTTGAGTTCCTATCAGAACCAAACACATAATTAATCAACTGTCGGAACCTGTTAGTTAACCTAAATCCATCGAACGTTTTAAACAGTTTCACAATCAAGGAAAACGAATAAGCAATAAGTAGTGTGTAGAGAACATAGAAATAAAGTAGATAATCAGTTTGCAGTTTTTATAGCAACAAACGGTTGATGCAATGAATCGCTCATTTGATAGACGTGTATCAACGATCAGACATGAAGATATTTACCGTAACGACAATCACAGGCTGTAAAACAGCTGCTGTGATTATGATCAGCAGTCACTCTAGGAAATCCATCAGCTGCACATATACATATCCATTTGTTCTTGCTTGATTCGTCTGCGAAAATGCATGGAACAAAATTAGTGCGGAGTGAACTTTTCTACATTGTATGGTCCTCATATGACAAGATCAACATGTAACAAGGAAAGAGTCATCTCAAGTTTTCAAAAAGAAACAATTCCGTCCATGTCAGTTCATGAAAATGACATCACGTGAAACTTTTACTTGCTGCGAATAAGTATTAGCAGTTCAAACACCTACAGCAACCGTTACACAGTACTGCAGCAAACGGCTTTCTAAAACGAGGTAAAAAAAATCATACCAATAGTGCAATCACAGGATGATGAACAGTTTTCGGGAACAGAAACACTTGGGTTGGCGAGACAGCTGCAGGTCCAATTACTTGTTACTGATGCATTATGCACTTCTTCACCTGATAAAGAGACGGACGATATTTCAATTTACTGCATGTACAAAGGAATTTACATGGAAGTAGGCGTCCGTAATGCTCTCAACAACAATACTCACCGCCAACAATTTGCTGTATCCACACCAAGCTAATGATGAAAGCAATTGCAGCTTCCTTTTGACTCCTCATTTCTTGTTGTCAAATCACTGAATTGAATTAAAAATGAAGATTCGAGAGCAGATTCTACTAAGTAACTTGAACAAATTCAGTATAAATCCTCGAAAACATTGTAAAAGTTTTTGGTAACAATACAAATATTTCAAAATAATGAGTAAAGAGATATCTCACCAAAGAGTGGTTCATTCACAAAACCTTCATCTCAAGAACCATTCTGCAAGAAGGCAATGCCAAATTATTACATTGTATAACATCGTAAATCCAACGAAAATTATCATAAGGTCATCCATCAATCATTAATCTGGTACATAACATGATGATCAAACTCGAGAGCTGGAATTTAATAAACATAAATAATCGAGCAGGAAGAGTGAATGATAATCTGTAGTACACGATAGTTAGGACTTAATAGACAGTAGGCCAACAAATGTAAGTAGGTTTGAACTTCTCTGGATGTACATTATCATCAATGATACTGATAGAAAGTGATGCTCAACTAACAGTTGTAAATGCAACGATCGAAGAATTGAGATGACATAGTGTTCGTAACATTTGGAAGGAAAGAAACAATTGCACACGCATAAGCCTAGACAATCTCAATCAAGCATCTACCTAAAGGCAACAATCAGCAACATGTATATATACTACCACATTTCTTGAATTGTACGAGCCACATGCTCCTCGCGTATCAACTAAGTCAATTTTTTGTGATCAAATGCGGAAATTGTTAAACATTGAGAGCAAAAAAAATCTTATCCTCCCTACTTAACTATGCTTATTTCACCATACAAGATAGGCCTATCAAAGATTAAGAACAAAAAGGCCAAAAATAGTAAATTGACAACACACACCTAAGAAAAAGACATTTGATTTCTAACACTATCCATCAAGAAGAAAAAAACCACATTTTCCAAGAAAAAAAGTATTCACTTTTAAAGATAATAGGTCCGTTAGATAGAAAAATATTCAATTACAAAGTTGAAACCAAACTCCATGAAAGCAACCCAATTTTCAAATCAGAAAAAGACTTGTCAACAATAATCAAAACAGTATACACTAACCAGTAACAAATACATTGTCAAAAATACAGTAACGAACTAATCATTGGTAGTACTCATTGCACAGAGTCAAAATTTTCACTAAACCTGTTCAAAATATGAAAAAGTAAACACAGTAAAAACACAAATGGGGTTCAACATCTAATATATCTACACATAAAAAAATACTTTTTTAACCATATATAAACAGTATAATTTTCAACTCAGTAACAAAACACAGCAAGTAACCAAATGAGTTCATCATCTATTATATACACAAAAAAACAACCTTTTTTAACTAATTTTCAACTCAATGACATAACATATCAAGAAACCAAATGGGGTTCATCGTCTACCATATACACATAAAAAAAAAACTTTTTTAACCATAATACAAGTTTCGACTCAGTGACAAAACACATCAAGAAATCAAATAAGGTTTGAAATCTACCATATACATACATAAAAAAATTATTCTTTTAACCATATATAAACGGTATAATTTTCCGCGACCCCAATTGTACAATTTGACCAATATGGTATAGTAGAAACAGTAAAGTGTTTACCAACGGTTAGAAAAGACTTTGCTTCCAAGACATTTTTGATAGAATCTAAAAAGCTGTTGTGGCCTGGTGGCCTGCAACATCAACTACAAGTAGCTAAGCAGAGTTTTTTTTTTTCTTGTATTACTAACTCCATTTTTGTGGACTTTCTTGAAAATGATGTTTCTATATAAAAAAAATTTTAAAAATTAAAAAGACGTGCATATAGTATATAATATGATATTAACACAAAAAATTTAATTTAAAAAAAGACCCACAAAATTAGTGTCGGCTGTCGAGTAAAGATTAATAAAGTAGAAATTAACAAAAAGGGACATTGAATATATTTGATGCTTTTCTTGTATAATTTACCAATATTTTGATTCTTAGAAGAGGGAAAAAATTAAACAAAAATTTAAAAAAATTCCTTTTTCTTTTTGGTATTTTGTGCTGATTTGGCTTTGAATTTGTTCGTATAATAAATTTAATCGAATAAAATATAAAAAGAATATGCTCTTTAACAATAATAACATATTCAGTGTAATTTCATTAGATATATGATGTACTTAATCAAATAAAATTAAGAAGAATTGAGCATGCTTTTTGCTTTCTAACAACAGTAATAACATATATTATATAATTATACGAGATTTATTATTTATTTAATCAAATAAAACTAAGAATAAATAAGCATATTTATGCGCTTTATTAACAATAACAACATACCGAGTGTAATTTTCACCAGATTTATGCTCTACTCAATCAAATAGAATTAAGAAAGAAATGAGCATATATATGCTCTATAACAACAACAACAACAACATATTCAGTGTAATTTTACGTACTTCATCAAATAAAAGTAACAAGACATAAGCATACATACAATTCTTCACAACAATAATAATAACAACATACACAATATAATTTCATCCAACAAAATTTATGCTCTTTAATAATAATCTACTCAGCGTAATCCCAAAAAATTTGCTCTTTAACAACAATAACAATATAATCAGTATTCTAACAGTAAATGAAAGAATTGAATATTTTCAACAACAAAATAATTATTTTTCCTCTGAATTTTCATACAAAACACAGTTCACGTAATATGTCAAATTAGCATTTAATTTGAGTAATTTTTTGCTATTATTTTCAATATAGGACCACAAAATAAACAAACCAATTACTTTATTTTTCAAACACTCGTTAAAAATGATTGTACCATTAATTAAATAATATCCAATTATCCATCATTATTAAATCTAAACACCAATAATAATACAAAAATTGAAATCGTCATTATTATTATTATTATTATTTTTATATGCCGACACTGAAAATTAATTAAAATCACAAAAAAAATCAAGTTCGTCGACGGCGTACCTATTAAAATCCTCCGGCGACGTCGACGGCAATTTCGAACTGTTCGTTTGTTTGTTTTTTCGTATTTCTCCGTTGCTATGTGAATCGGAGAAACAGCCGGCAATGCCACGTGTACAAGTGATAAATAAAACAACGAGAATTTAGCCGATGAGAATTTCACGTAACTCACCGGAGAATCTACCGGAAAAAAAATATTCCGATGCCGAGAAGAAGAAAAATGGCAGTGCACCGAGCATTAGTAGAGTATTAGTATAAGCTTTGCAGAGCTCAACGAGCGAGCTGCACGGATTTCGAGGTAGCCACGTGTATACTGGTGGGGCCCAGAGGGGCATGTGGAAATTTGAAACTCCCGATGTGGCAGAGCCCAAAAAATAAAATGAAGTTAACACGTGGCATTATACTTGACTTAGTAGAAAAAATCTTTGGTTTAATAAGATTGATTTGATAATGGTACTATAATAAATAAATTCAATATATACTATAATAAATAAATTTAATATAATTCAATAAGTGAGAGTAAATTTATTTTATTTTTATAAAAATAAATAAATTGTATTCGATAGATAAATTAGTATAAGTGAAGCATATAAAACAAACAATACATATGTAAAGTAAAAAATAATGAAAAGACTAATGATAACAACAAATAATAGAATTAATGGAGAAAAAAAAAACATGTGAAAATTAAAATTGAAGAATAAGATAATATGAGGGTAATACTAATGAACATGAAAAGAAAATTTTGTTTTACTATTTATTAAGATACTATTATAATTTTTGATATTCATATTTTTCTATTTAAGATCGTGATCTTGCTAAGATTTCTGTCAGAGTTTCATGTTTTGTTTAATCATTTCTCTCCGTGACTACTTTGACTAGCCTCTACCTCTTCTTGTGCACCTCTCTTTCGTTGTGCATCTCATAAATTCGTGTGATTTTGATCTATCAACATTGTCATTCAATGCAATTTAATTGATTCGACTATCATTTTATCCAATTTAGCTTTAAGTCATGATGAAACATTCTTTACATATAAGATACTGAATTCAAAATTATATTTAATCCATTTTTAATATGTGACAACACATCATCAATCCGTTATTTCTGTTGGTTAATAATTTTTTATTATTATAGAACAATCTTTTGAATGCTATAAATATAGTTAAGTAAATGTTCTATTACAAACAAAATAAAAATAAATCATCTTGTAAATAATACTAATATTATCACCATTTCACATATATGTTGTGACTTGAGCATGTAATATATTTTATTTCTAAGATATTAAATTTCTCATTTGAACAAGAAGTATTTGTAAATATCATTTAAGGGACCTGACAAAATAGCAAAATTTATATCAATGGCGTATAAAATATAAACTCTCAAAAAGTAAAAATAGAATGCATGGAATAGTTTAATAAAGATGTGATTTTTTAAATTAAAAAAAGATGTTTTTTTTATTGTATTTATTATTTTAGTAAATATTTGTCAAATTAAAAATTTCACTACAATTAATGTCATTAATTAGCACATATTTCAATCACTGACATAAGTAATATTATTATTAATGGGATCCCTTATCATTAATTTCGTTATTGGAAATTTTTTTATTTTATTTTTATCGGGATCATATGATCATTAAAAATAATATAATGTCTATAGATGTTTCAATAAAGAGGTACAAAAGATTGACGATAGTAAATTTTAGAAGAGGTAGAGGTAGATTTGAAAAATGTTAAGGTAAATGATTTAAACAGATATGAATTGTATTAAGCTTAGTGAAGATATAACATTAGATAAAAAAAAATATGAAAATCGATAATTAGGATAAATGATTAATTGATAATGTACCACCTTTAAGTTGGTGCAATGGCAACGTCTTGCTAGATTAGGTGAGTGGGGTTTATTAACCATTGCACTCATGAAGCTTTTAATGGTCGAGTTTAAGTTTCGTAGGCAATTTAGTGTACCAAGTATCTTAAGATCGAGAGTAGAATATAGTCGACTTATTTTAATACAAACATCGATAGTTGATTTCACAATTCGAATCTCTGACCTATATATCATATTGAAACAATTTTGTTGTCGCTCTAAGACTCTTCATGAATCAATTTATGTACTACCATCTACTAACTTATGTGTAGTCCAATAATGAGATTATTTTATCCTTAACCAAATATTTTGGGTTTAAACGCTGGGTATGGAGAAGATCTCACTCTTGAATGGGCCTTATAGTGCACAAACCGGATTTAGTCGGAGCTCTAATATTGGCTTCGAAAACCGAGTGGAAAACCAAAAAACAAATAGATTGATGCACTAAATTTGAGCTTCACATAGAATAGTGAAGGAAAACTTCCATATATAAATTCAAGAAACACCCCCCTGGGCCCTGTATATCAACAATTACAATGGACTATACCCCCAAAACTCACCAAAAGAGAACACAGGATTTCTCCTTTATACACCCATAATAGTCAACAATAACATACCACAGTATAGTTCCACGAGTGGAGTCTGGAGAGGATAGAGTGTACGCAGATCTTACCTCTACTTGGGAGGTAGAGAGACTGTTTCCGATAGAGCCTCAGCTCTAAGGATTTTTAATTCTAACCCTCACTCAATTCCTCTTGAAGCCAAATTTACTGGCTATTTTTCTTTTGTCTTACCCTCAATTCTTGCCAAAATCTTCTTTATTAATGTACATTTTTACTAGAAATATACCTCCCTTTAGCCCATAATGTCCCAAAACCCGAAAAGATTGAAACAGGAGAAAAAAACAAAAGAAAAAATCAGTCTTGAGTCTTGACATAACCAATTGTTGAAAGTAGAATGAAGAAAAGGTGTGTTGAGGATCACCTAGGCTGTTGTCGAGCAGGAAATGATCGTAGTGGCCTTAGAGGTGGCCGAGGAGCTGGACTACCGAGGTACATTGTTTGTGATCGGCTAACCATGTCAATCATGGATGGTGTCTGGTAAGCTTGAATCAGGCTTGTACTATCAGTAGAATCACCGCGAGCTGTTGCTCTCTGCCATGAATGTGAACTTAGTCCTGACAAGACGTAAGCTCTACCAGATGTTTCATAAACACGACGATTTGCCATCCTCTCTTGCATTTCCTTCAGCTCAGCATCTAGTGCAAGACATAGCCTGTCTCCAGCTATAGCAGACACTGTTTCTGACAATCTTTTCCGACAACGCTCAAGAACAGATACTGCAGCTGCTAAATCACCATTTTCAGCTGCAGATCTTGCTTCAGCCATAGCTTCTGCTGATTGAAGCCGGTTACGCTGCTTGTCAACTTCCATTGACACAATAAGTTGTCCGATTGTGTCAGGCCTCTCAATTTTGACATCACCAATATGATCCAAGGTTACTAAATCCAAGTTGTCCGATTGTGTCGGGTCTTTATATGTACACTTAACTTTTACAAGGGTCATCATATCGTTGCTCGAACTATCAGCAGGAATATCTAACATGACCAAGAAATCTCTTTCTTCATCTGCATATAAGTCTCCAACTTCAATATTGCCACTTCTGTTATCAGATGCTAAACTGGCGTTGTAGCTTCCAGCTTTTATTGAATTGAGACGCAGAACAGGGTGAACGCATTCAACTTCCACACGCAATTCCTGAACCACCACGCTTAAAAGGCCACCTATGCACTGAGCAAATGCATCTTGAATAACATTCTCAGCTTCTATGAAAGAAAATGTTCCGCCTGAAGTTTCAGAGATCGAGTGCATTGAAACTGCATCGTGGTCAGCACCAAAACCAAATGCGTGCACTGGAATATGGAGACCTGAAGAAGCTGCATTACGCAGCATGCAAGCAGGAAGTAATGACCGATAATTAGTCTGAGAAGCAGCTACACTAGGGCTGTTAATGGTATACGTGTCTTGTCCATCAGACAACAGTATTATGCTGCTAACTGGATTTTTCCACTTGCGATCAGTCATTATCTTGGCACTCTTCTTTAGAGCCTCAGCAATGTTTGTACCACCATTGGAACTGAGTGAATTCACGGCTTGTAGTGCTTCTTGCTTACCGGTATCGCTCATCCTACGAAGAGGAAAGAGACGACGAGCAGTTGATGAGAAGGCAATGACAGAAAGCCTGTCAGCAGGCCCTAAGTTTTGAATCACAAACCCCATCGCTCTCTTTAGCAAAGCAAGCTTGGTACCAGCCATGCTGCCACTAACATCAAGAACGGTCACAAGATCAACCGGAGCTCGGGAATTCTGACCTGTAACTGGCGTCCCACTCTGGTTTAGAAGGCCAACAGCGCAAGGGGCTTTGAGATGCACCAAAACAGCAAAATTGCTGTGAGATGCTGATTTTGTAACTGCAGAGATCTCCGGCCATGTTTTAACTTCAATTGCCCCCATCGAATGATGATTAGTCACATCAGTTGACGAGTTTTTCTGGCTTCCCACGGGTCGGTGATCAACAACTTCATCATCATCAAACACACTTGGTTCCACAGTTTGAAAAAGATTAGAAATGTTGCGATTAGTATCCAATCGTGCAGGAGGGACCTGTCTTACAACTGTCATCCAAGCATCATGTTGAGGCCAATGTACTTGTCCGTTCCGAGACCTTGGCTGTGATATATCTGTAAGTGGACTCTGAAAGGGTATTTCTTTCCATTTTGCTCTGCAAACTGGACAAATTTGGTTGCCATGCTTTACATTTGAAGTGATACAGTTGAAATGGAATGAATGTGAGCATTCTGCTGTAAAGATTGCATGACCTTGGCCTGGTTTCATAGACATCAAACATATCGCACAAGTATTCTGCATTGCATATAAGTAAAGTATTAAAAACCGTGAATATTCTGAAAGAATAAGCTAACGTGAACGTGTTTCAAAAACTTCTAGAAAACAGATGTCTGAAATCCCTTCGAAAAGCACACATTCAGTCAATTCAATCATTAATCCAAACTTTAGCTTTCACATTCAAGTTTTATATATCCAGGTTTTGTTCAACTGCAACAGAGGTTATCACTCATTTCTTTATACCAACAACAACAACACTCCCCGTGTAATCCCAAAAGTGAGGCTTGAGGATGGTAGAGTGTTCAGAGATCTTTATACCAAGGGATTAAATTACAAAAAGTTAACATCTTTGGATTTATAGCTGACAAGTAAATTCCATTTATTCGTAATTCCCAGTAGTCTAACATCATTTTAAATTCAAAACCCCAACGAAGGCAAAAACATTAGTTTAATGCTTATCATTTGTCGAAGTCTTAGTCAATAGAGTTACTCAGCAACTGTATTGGTGAGAGGTATCAAATACCCATGAAACTAGTCAAAGTGAGCACAAGCTGCTGCGGACACAACACTTACAAAAAGATAGGGTAGTGTTCAGCTCACCTTCCACCTCCCCGCCAGTTACCGTCAAACCTCATTATAACAGTAATTTGTTATAATAGCATTTCACTATAACTGCCTGATTTTCTCCAGAATCGATTGTTCATGTTATATTTTACTCTCTAAACAATAATATTCATTATAATAGTACCCTCTATAACAATCATACTCAAATATTGTGTAATAATAACTTATACAAAATATATTATGCATAAAAATAAAATATTATTTCAGTATACATATATAAACTTTAATTTACAATACTTCTAACAAATGTCATTTATAACAACACCTCACTATAACGCAGTCATGAAATTTTCAGACAAACACTGTCACTATAACGAGGTTCAACTGTACATACAAGAAGAAAAAAAGCTCATTTATTTATGACAACCAAAGGAAAAATAGTTAAAAGTGTCATATACAGTAATATTGCCATCATACAGCAAAAAATACTGTCATTATATAAAGTGTGGCCCTCCTATGTCTGCATGTCAACTACATTATCAAGACAGCCGCATAAAAAGATGAAATTGATGATGTCTAGGCAATTAAGTAATGTCTATTTAAGAATAATAGTAATATTACATGTGCAAGACTGGTCTACCATTACAATAAAGTCAAATATTTTGAGTAGTCAAATAACAAAGCAAAGTGGTGCACATATACTTAAAAAAAAATAAAAAATAAAAACTTTTGAAAAGTAGATGCAAACCTCAGAAACTCTGAATAATGAAATCAATATCAAGACAGCTAAATGCAGTGTTCTTAAAATAATCAAGAACCCCACGTTATCAAAAGATGTAGAAATCATTGTTTCAGCCATTAATTAAGAAAAAAATCCAATCTTTTTTTGTTTTTTCAACTCTGATATTGCTTTCTTGATCAGGTATTAAGTAAATTTGTTCAACAAGATTAGAAAGAAATCACGTAGTGTTTTTATCTTCTTTTTTTTTTGTTCCTCAACTCACCTCCGACTAACTACACAAAATACATGTTACATAAGGCTAGAACGGATGGAAAAAAATAACCTAGTGCTTTGTCTTTCTTTATTTTTCAACTTTAAAATCGCTTTCTTTTCTTACTAATTACACAAATATCAGATAACTCTATCTACCGAGTTTAGATTAGTGGAAAGAAATAAATCACCTAGTGTTTTGTCTCTGGCGGGATTTGGATGCTTTCTTGAAAGTACTTAATGGCAAGAAAGCTCTAAAATCAACAGATAAACAGCCTTTTTTTTTTCTTGGACTAATGTCATGAAAAGGGGTGATTGAAAATGGCCAAATGAGTTAAAGTCATATGTGTAAAAAATAGTGCATTTGCTGACCAAGCAAAGCACTTTCCCCCTCTAAGAAAATTACTCTCTGGTGTTTCCTTTTTTACAATGGACCACTAATATGGGTCCTCCCCCTTTCACAGATATCTATCTACTTTTTATCTCCACCCAACATGTAGAATCTCAAAAACTACATTAGAATACAAAGAGCCATCACCATCTTTACACTAACAATAGTACTTTCTTTCTTTCTATATAGCAATAACAACCACTTGAAAGGTAAGGACAAATAGTGTCCTTCAATCTCCACATTGGATTGAACGAGTCAGGATTTTCATTAAGAGGTTTAAAATACGAATAAGTCAAAGGAGTATAACATCTATTATATACATTTCCACTCGATCCTACTTGGCTCTGCTCTTGCCTCCACATCTATCCGAATCCCTTAGCTAGAAAAATTACACTGTATATACACAAGATCAAATCTTTTTATATGTTTATATGTTATACGATGAACCTCTATATTGAATTTCTAGCTCCGACACTTCGTATAATAACTTATCATCAATTAATAGGAAAAAAAAGTAAACCAAAACTACTTGCATGATCTTATTATAGACAAATAAGAAACTTAAAGAGTTGAAAACTAGCTCTATTTAAGATAAAAGTTGAAAATTAGCTGAGAAAAATTCAGTTCATACTTGGTCATTTTTGTCAAACTTTTAATACTCAAAAAATTATCATCAAAATACTTTTACACTCAACCAAAAATCATCAAAATAAACTAAAAATAATCAGTTTTTACATTAAACAATTTTCACTATTGAGAATACACTAATGGAGAGATTCTTGTTAGATGAACTCAACATCAGCTACCTCAAACCAAAAAAAAAAAGTGAAAAATATCAAAATTTAAACAAGAAATCACCAACCCATTTTAATTTTCAGTAAGATTAATCAAATTAACCAAAAAAAAATTGATAAAAATTAATAAAAATTCAATCTTTTTGGTTACCTTAGAAGATTTTGAGGTAAGATGTTTAGGCATACGAAGACCAGAGGATGAAGGGGTGGGTGTGGTGGGCATATCAACACTACAGTCGGAATTTCTATTTGGGGTTGTCGGAGACAATGAAACAGCATCGGAAAACCTTCCTCCGGCCACCGTCGAAGCCGTCTCCGGTGAATCTTCAAGTGTTTTTGGTATATAAAGACATGTATTTAAACCCAATGCAAGCTTTGCTTTTCTCCATTTACTCCCCATTTTGAATCTTTTGATTTATGAAAATCTTAGCTTAAATTCATAAAAAAAACTCAACTTTGAGTTAATGGAGTTGATAAGAAAATCAACAATCTTGTTATTTGGTTTGTTTTTTTTTTATAACAATTTTGGACAAATCTGCTTTTATATGTAAATATTGTTTACGTATACGCATTATTATGACCCCCTACCCCCACCCCCACCCACCCCACCTTGATTTTTACACATGCCTTGAAATATTCTCCATTTTGACATTTAAGCCCTCCTTGGAAAACTAATCGTTATTATAATAAGAAAAGCAGTGTAAAGTCTATATGAAAGAAATAAATCTTCGCAAGGTAAGATAATGCTCTATTTCTGGCTACTAACCTTTTATTTAATACGCGACTTTCGTTCCTTTTTATATGTCTCGAGTCATGTTTTCAATATTATGAAGTTGTGTTCTGTTTTTATCTAATCGTCACTTTTCAATATTTTTTTTATCTACTTATATCCTTTTGGATACTCCGAACAACTCACTTCTCACACTTTTTCAATGGGACGCTTCTTCACGTGCTTAAACCATCTTCAAGAATAAAATTCTTTTGGTGAGTAGGTTTGAGTGTGAATTTGAGTTTATATAATATATCATGAAATTAGGAACGTATCGAAGATTTAAAGTTTATGAGTATTTATAAGAATGAAGGTTAAAAAACGTACTAAAGTATTTCTTTTTGGTTACATACTGAACTATCATATGTGTGAGTATCTTACCGGAACAATTACCAAATACTTATCAAAACACACATGAACTACTAGTTATTTGAGTTTCTTACCTGAAACCAATAATTAAGGTGTGTTTCAATAAATATTTGGTGATAATTCAAATAAAAAATTAACACATCTTATAATTCAAGTATAAAACTCAAAAAATTCAAAATACTTTGAATATATTTTTATCCTTAATTCTTCTTGCAATAATCTCAAATTAATATGTAATACTCTTCTGCCTCATTTTCTTCTTGCAATAATTTCAAATTAATATCTAATACTCTCTCGTTTTATTTTACTTGTCATATTTAACCATGTTAATTAAGATATAATAAGAATTAGTTGTGTTATAATCGATACATTAATTGATAATAATGTAAATAATTATTAAGAATATTTTAGTACTCTTGCACTTGTTGATCTAAAGTGACGTAGAGTTGGCAATTTTCGATGATAAAAATGTGGAAAATTCACAAAAGTATATATATATATATATATATATATATATATATATATATATATATATATATATATATATATATATATATATATATTGACTTCTATTTACTCAAGAATTTTTATTTTGGCTTTGAATCCACTTAACCATGATAATGTATTAGTGAGAATATAATTGATGACAAAAAAATGTTAGGTGTATGATAATTCATCCCTTCAAATTTAATTAGAAATTCAATTGAACGATATCTCTATATGTCGTGATAATTTTAATTGAATCTTAATACAAATAATAAATATCGAAATAAAAAGACGAAAGGGTAAAACTGGAAGAAAAAAAAGGTTGATGAGACCTTGGGATTGGTGGTTAAGGGAGTGGGTCAAAGTTATGTATTGACCTTTCTCTTTGTTATATAAGATGTTTTTGGACTTTGTAGTAGTAATAGTCATTGGTTTTACAAACTCCACTACTTTATGTCTCTCTCCAATATTTTGTATTTGTCCACATTTCGATCCAATTTATATGAAGGTGTTTAATTATACATTTCATTTTATACGCGAAAATTTTGGAACAAACATCTAAGGTTGATATTTGGAATGTGAATAATTTAATATGGAAGTTAACGATCAGAAAACAAAAATTAAGATGAGTCTTACTTTGATGCCATATGAATTTATGAGAAAATTATTATGCAATGTCAAATAAAAAATCATTGATTATTTTTTTATTTGACGTGAGACTTTTTCAATAATTGTATACCAACGTATTTAATATTTATAATACAATTGCTATGTATTCTTTTATACATTAATAACAATTAGTATAAACTATCACAAAACAATAAAATTCCAAAGACTTCTAAACAACCATGTATATCTATTCACTTGAAAAAGGTTATTTATTATTTGGTCAAAATTAAAATTGGTTTTTTAATGGTTAGCTACAATTCAAAAAAATATAAAAAGAAATTAGTCACACATCATTAGTAATAATGGAAAATATTAATTATAAGGTGAGTTGAAATAATAATTCATTTTTATCTTTGATTTGGCAACTCCCATAATCCACCAATGATATTTATTTTTGAGAATTGTCAAATCTTTTAGTAAGCAAATACGGCTATTAATTAATTAAGTAAATGAAAATGACGTTTTTTTTTTTTTTTTGCAGTTAATGTTGATTTTAATTATAGTAAAAAGAGACAATTTTGTGTAATGTCAAGAAGATATTTCTTTTTAAAAAATTCAATTAGGTAAATTTTATTTGAGAAATTACGTATTTTGATCAAATTTATATAATTTGACTTTAAGAAAATTTCAATATTTTCAACTTTAAACAATAGATTGCCAGAGAAGGAGTAGGGCGCATTGGATTTATCTCAACCTTTTTTTATTGAAAAATTATATAATATATATAAATTTAAATTATTTTATATATATATATAATAGATATTATATCCTTTTAACTTTTTCATGTATTAAATTTTTTAATATTTTATATTTCCTTCATAAAAATTGACTCGATCCGTAGCTTTGGTTTCATCTTCAATATTTGGTGCACCAAATCAAAAAGGTAAAAATTAACCAAAAAGTTTATGTTAGTTGAGACTTTAATTATGAGATAAAACAAACTTCTATCTTAATTAACTTATAATAGGGGAAAAACATATTTTGAAGCAATAAATATTATTGGTTTTATTCAAGCCATATATATAAAAATTAGGTGAGATTTCAAATTTTTTGGTTTATATAACTTTCCAACCCTATCGAAATATTATATATGTGGTCTTGTGACTTTTTTTACCTTACGTAATATTTAGTGGCAGAGCTATAACTATAATTACGATAATCTTTATTGATGGAGTTATAATTAAAATTATAAATTTAACAGAACTTAATAAATTTTATTTGTATTAAAAGTTTAACTTAATATATATTAATTATTTATCTCGATTCAAAACATATAAATTCGAAATTTTAATTCCATATAATTAGGTAGCTAGATCATGTCCCCTTCATTTCTATATGGTAAATGCAATATAAGCATTAAAATACATTTTCAACCATAGCTTATGTTGGAATAATCTTTGTTACTCATACAATTCAAAGTTTAAATTTATATTTAAGTCGTTGGAATTTTTGAGCCATTGACAATTCTATTATGTTGCTTATACTATGAAAGATATACAATTTTTAGTTGTAAGGCACGTGTTATCGGAGTAAATGTTCAGTACTAATATTGGAGTTTCAACTAATTTGTATTTGCATTTTATAAGACTCACTAACGGAAAAACGCTTCTTATCAATTTTTATTACTACTAGAGTAGAATAAGAAAACCCTGATTGAAAATAAAAGAATCTTATTCATCTCATCACAATCCTCGAAGCAGAGAGAAAGAAATAGCTACTTAGCTTCCACTATCTTAATGAAGTAGTTATGAGATTTTATGAAATACACCGTTCTAATTGTGAGACACGTGTTGTTGAAATATAAAGTTCATTATTAATTATAAAACTTCGTCTAAATCAAAATTTGCATGGTATAACGCTCCTTATAGGCAATACCATTCCCTATCATTTTCTATCATCACGACTAATATTTTCAAAATCTCTGATTAATAATTAAAAAAAAATATACTATCGCATCACGCTGATAATATAGTGAGGAAGAAATAGTTACTTCCACTATCTTATGGAAGTAGTTGTGATATTTAAAGGCTATGAGATACACAACCTTATAGTTGTGAGACACATGTTGTTAGAATATAAAGTACGATATTAATTTTGAAGTTTCGATTAATTAAAATTCGCATTGTATAAGATCTTATACATCATATCACAATTCTCGACGTGATATCTTTGTTTGGTCTATTTAGCAATGGCTTGTAATGAATTATAAGCACTAAGAAAATTGACTAATTTTAGTTAAAGGGATTATCTCAAAGTCATTTTCATAAATACCTCAGCCAAAATAAGTAAATAAAAATAATGTCTTTCTCTGAATAATGTATTATATATGCTATGCAATATGCCAATTTTTAGTTTGACCTCTAATTATATATGACAGCTGGCCATTCATCATTTGATGGAAATTATTATATAAATAAACTCACTTTTACCGAATCTGAAACTTGTGATTAACAGTAAAATAATAATTTATTCGTTAAAATATAATTTGATCTTTACAAAAATTCTGAGATATTTGTAACAAAATTTTATCATAACATATATAATCACATTCAATTTAGATGAAAAACTAGAACATGACGGATAATTAAGTATAAAATTTGTTATAAATATTAATTGATAACTAATCTATTATAATAGGTCAAAACTTATATATCTAAAATTATATTAGTTGAATAGAATTAACAATAAATATTGTGATTTAACTAGAAAATTTATGTGCAGCTAATAATTACTTCTTTTTGGATACTCATTGATGCAATAAATAAAAAGGGAATAACAAAAATGCTTGAACACAAGAGGCTTGTGATATTATTAAATGCCAAAAGAAAATGTTAAATTTGTAGAGGTCACAACATGCAATAGTATAGAGGTCAATATAATAAGTGAGGGCACAAGTTATATGCTTTTATTAGATCTTTCAACAATTTGTTTTTTCTTTCAAAATTTTTAGCTAGATGTTCGATATTTGTTTTTGTTTTAAAATTTAACTAATTATGATTGATAAAAAATTTAATTTTGGAGGTAGCGCTTTCTATAAAAGTAACTTTATATTTAATACTTAAATTTAAAATTTTTGATTAAAATTTAATAGATAAGTATTGATCACTATCGCAATAACTTTTGATATTTTCTATTTTCACCAACTTGTTATATATCTATACGATTATGATTTTGACTTTAGTGGGGGTCTATGGTTTCATCATGAAGGGACAATTTTTTGCTCAATAAATATTCATGGATTAATTCATAGTACCAAGTTGGTCATAATGTTATAGGTACTAGATTCTTAATTAATATCGATCGTATCTCTGTCTGTGTCATTCATTCCTATTTTAAATACTTTTGTACTTTTTTTTATTTACGAAAAACATGATCATAAAAAAATCGATAAGTGATTGTCTTACCTAGTAGGGCAATCGACCAAAACCTAGACCCTTGTCTTATCTAATAGGGCAACCCGACTAAGGTTCGGACTCTTATGAGTGTTTGCCTTACCTAGTAGGGCAATTGTCTAGACTTGTCAAGTTAGGTCTTCACAAAAAAGTTCACAAGGCATTGAGCTCAGTGAGATGGATTTGAACTTCGAAATATAGATAGGGAGTTGATAATAAGTTTTTTCTAGAAAAAATGAAGAATTATTTTAATTTTACACAGGAAAAAGTAGCTTCCACGTGTTGTAGATGATAATATGATGTAGCATATTGGGCAAAAACTTATTATTAATTTGATGTAAACGTCGTTTGCTTGCCTAAATTCTTATACTAGTCAGATTATCAAAAATTGTAGTATGATAACACATATTCTTCTCTTAAAATGAGGTTATAGATTTGAGTTTTCAAAATGGAGTCACTTTTAGTAGCAAACACTTTTCCTTAAAAATATAAATTAAACGTGAATTCAAATTAATCGAATTCAAAATAAAATGACACATAGATGAAATTTTTTTAGTTGCTGTCTCAAAATAAAGACATTTTAAAATAAAACTTGCATTGAAAAAATATTATAAGTTATACTCCCCCGTCTATTACTGGTTGTAAGGATAAGATCATGCACAATCATTAAAAAAAAAATTAAATAAGATGCAATCTGACTGATTTAACTGTACTATCAATCATTATTAAAATGGTTTGTACTTTTTAAAAACGGTAAAAATAACTTATTTCACATCAAAGTAGTTTTGTAATTTTAAAATGTTATTTTTTCAAATCAAACGTAATTATTAAGGGCAAAATAAAAAAAAAGACTAATTATATTTTAATTATTTAAATTGATGATTAATTTTGAACAATTATATTCAATATACCTGATAAATAATAGTAAACAAAAGAAATAATTAACAATTTAAAAAGTTACTAATATTATTATATAAATAATAACTAAGACAAATAACTAAATTAGGTAGGGGTCAAATCCAAACAAATTCAAAAGTGAACTTGAAGATGTTAGTACTATTCAAATGACATGTGACAGCCTTTATAAGTGACCTAAAAAATTGAACTTTTTTCCTTATAAGTTTTCAAGTTCCAATGCAAATAGTAGTTTTTTCTAATTATTATTATTTTCCGTTCGATATCTGATACTCACATCAAATTAGATCTCATTCAAAGAGAAGCATTTCCTATATAAAAAAAAATATACTCAAGACTCAAACTCGAGATTTCTAATTAAGGAAAGAGCAACTCCATCCACTTCATCGCAGATAGTAGCTACTATTAATTATTATGGTAGGAAAGAAATTGAAATGTCTTTAAAAAATTCAACTATGAAACTATGAGGAAGAGGAAAGACATTAATAATTCACACAGGCTGTCATACATTTACACAAAAGTGGCCAAAATTATTGGTGAATGTTGAAAAACATTGGCTCCACTTCCATAATTGAATGAAAATTGGAAAATTATAAAAAAAAAAATTATAGACAGAAAAAATGGAAATTAATTTACAACTTTTTTCAAATACTAAATTTTGTTACATTGATAAAAAGAATTTAATAGTTGTGATTATATGTTGATAATCAGGATATAATATAAGTTTAGATTGTAAATGTTATTGTTCAAGGGTAAAAACACCACCTCAAATTTGAGTGTTAAATTTATAAAACATGAACTTTTTTTTTTTTTGGGAGTTTCCTTTTAAAAAATATCATGGTTGCCTCATTATATATAAATGAATAGAAAATAAAATTAGTAGCAAAAAGTGAATAAAATAGTACCCAAAAAAAAAAAAACTTTTTTTGAAAGTGCTCAATGGAAGTAGACAAAAACTGCTGATTGTGGGAACACAACTGCCACCACTGTGATCATTACATCACCAGTGACTATATTTATACATTTTTAATATAAAAAATAATCTTTGAATTTTAAAAAGTGTCTTACAATATACCCTAATAATCATATATTAGGGTTTATCGAAAACTGATTTTCTATCTTTCGTAATTACAAAGTTAACATACATATAATTATAGTATCATTTCGAACTTTATTTATAGAATTATATTGATATGCAAGGGTGGAACTGACATATTGTTAAGGTTCATTTGAATTTTTTTCTGTAAAAAATATTACTATTTATATATAATTAAAATTATTCTTTTTATATATATATATTAAATATCAAACCCCTTCAATTTGTAAAACGTTGAAGAAATAAGACTCTACGAAATTTTTAATAAGTGTATATTCAACAAGTGGAATAATCATATAAAATTTAGTTAAACTTGGAATTCTTCTAATAAAATTTAGTTTTGTAAAATATGGTGGTCAAAAGCTGCTTTATTAGGTAAATTTTTTTATCTCAATTTCTAATTATAGTAGCTAAAAAGTGGAGTACTTGTATAAGAACTACAATGTTTTAGAAAGCTAATTTGAATCAAGAACTAAGAGATCTAAAATTTGAACTTTTTTTTTTTGGTTTTAACATCATTAGAGTCGAACTAATTTGAATTCACGTCATATGTAGAATCCATTTCAAAAAAACGCTATCTATCAATGATTCATACCCAAAGCTGACACTTTGATGAGAGTAGCAACCTCATTCGCTGAACCATATCGCTGGTGATAAATTCAAGCTACTAGAACCTTAGGAGTTGACATTTTCTATTTAATTGCAAGTATTTTATATTGGAAACAAATTCCAATTTTGGACTTTTTAAAATCTTAGAAGAAACTTTATATCTTGAATTGCTGACATTTGAAAATAAATATTCTAGGTGTAATGTAAGTTCAATATAAATATTCAAATCATTCAAGTTTCAAGAAGTTGAGCTTATTTTTATTTAATATAAATACGAAAGTGTAATATTTATTTTGATTGATAAATTATATTTCATTGTTAGCTAACGATGAAACTCATTTTCATGTAACGACTTCACTACCTTAGTATTTCCTTCTCATTCTGTCTTGTCTTAATATTTAATAATTATATTTTACCTACAAACCTTACATTTTCATACATTTTCATAGTAGCTCTACCCTGTATCCTATAGATTTATCATTCAAACTATGAATGTGCGACTTTATGCAACGACAGAAAACGATAGAATCATTCATTAGAACAATAAAGTACAACACAATACATTATCAAGTAATACATAACAACCATTCAAACAAGAGTGTTAGGGTAATATTTTACATCAGTTTCATCTTTTGTCTGCTCAGTGCTTAGGTTTCTTCATTTGATCTTTTACCTCTGGTCAATTTTTTTTTGTGCATCATCGGTCTGTGTTTTCGTATTTGAGCAAAGCTGAATTTGGGGTTGGAGGGAGGTCTTCGGAGGCCCTTATTATTGAGCCAGCCTTGCCTGCAAGTGAAAAAGGGAACCATTGTTGCTCGAGTAAACGTGGATAATGCACTCCGAAAGGAAAAGAAGAAACAAGAAATACGTTTTATTTACTTCAATGCATAGAGAATTCGAACCTGAATCTGATTCTTTAGACACGTAATGGAGGACTGGAGGTGCCTCAACCTGCAACAAAGTTTCCTCCTTGTGAGAAATGGATATATGACTATGACGTTATGTTATGTTCGGCCAAACTTCTAAAATCAACTTAGTGTTTTTCAGTGAAGTACTTGTGGTGAGAAACAGATTGTGTTTGGCCAATCAATTTGAAACACACTTTTGAGCAACAATTAGTGTTCAAAAAGGAAATAAACACCAACGCGGCTCTTTAGAATAAAAAGACACAATGTCTGGTTCTAATATTATAACAGCTACGGCTCCTTACACTATAAAAGCACCCTAGTTTTTTTCTAGTGCCACACCATAGTAAGCCTCCAACTCGTTCACTATTATAACACGGGTGTTTTTTACCGTGTAAGGAGTTGTAGCTGTAATAATAATAGAACCCGACATCATGTCTTTCGTCCTTAAGAGTCTGGTTTATTTTTTCTGAACTACTTTTGGAGAGAAGCTACTTTTTTCATCTTCAGCTTCTACTCAAAGTCACTTTTTCTTCTCCAAAAATATTGGCTAAACACCTCAACTTGGAGAAGCTTTGGCCTAACAGGTTAGTAACTAGAGAAGGAGTGAAGCTGGCTTGTTAAGAAAAAAATGATAAACACCGAATGTAGGTTCTGCCAATTAATTACCTTGCCATGGGGAGAAACTAGCTTTTGCAGGGCTGCAATCTTGTCCGTTAGGCCTCTCCACAACTTTTTTTCCCCACTGGCACCTGCAACACAAGCATAAATAACACCCTTCATGAAGCTAGTCACTTAATCTGGGCTGCTGCTTGAGCTAATCTTTACTGGAAATCTGGAATACCTCTTTATCATCACGAATAAAACAGGGAAAAGAAGAAAACCACAAAGGGGTTGTTTGGTTGTTGGTTAGAGTTATGCAGGAGTTAATTATTCCATCTTCTATCCTGCATATATTACGTAGTCCCTAGTAACTTATACATGTATTAGTTACGTGAGATTTTGTTTTGATAAGCAAGATTCAAAAGTGTACATCACGAAAAATGTACATGACTGCCAAAGCGGGCATACTTTTCCTCAGTTTGGTTGCCCAGTTGTGATACATATAATTTTGTATAAGCTAGTAAGCTACTTGCGAAAAAGATATCTTAATTTGTTTTCATTAGCTCTTTACCAGTGAGATGTTCTTTCTTCTTGGACAAACTTAGATATCTGTTTCACATGCAACGGATGAAAGAGTCAGAAAAGTATGCAAAAGGGCATATCCTATCATGGATCTAGAAGAGAAGTATCAAAGTATTAGTTATGTAACCAATAATTTGGCTGCATTATCAATCCATTAAAACAATACTCAATGGCAACCTATCACCCATTCCAATGTTCTCTATGATGTAGCTGAATAATTCAAGGTATTACACAAGACACAAAATGTAAGAAAAAAATGGTACCCTGGAAGAAATACAAATCACAGTGTCCGGGAGTAACACCATAGTTAATGATATGTGCTCTCTCGTTTTTCTTTTCAAGTGGCAACTGCTGTAAATGACCCCTAAAAATATAGAGCAGGTGGAGAAGAGAGATGCGTACCCAGATTTTTTCCCAAAGCTTCCTCTCCCAAGGTTAAATTTGGTTAGACCTCTGTTAATTCCTGTGACAGCTTTCTCTCCCATTCTGCATTTTTCATTTTTCTAAAAAGGAAGTTTCTATACATACAGATAGAAGAGCTGGCCCACAAATACACAAGCAAATCCACTTCATTATTCAACAGTTCAGTCATCATCGGACACACAAACAACACAACTTACATTAGTAGCTGGCTCTGAAGAGATAGGACCTCTCTGTACACTGCCCAGTGAATGAAAATCAGACAGGTCTAATGGATCAAAGTTACAGCCGATATCTGGTAAAGGTGGCATAAAATTAGGCCTGTTTGCACGAGATCGATTCTCCATTTCTTGAAGCAATTCCCGTGCTGAGAGAGATGGCTTTTGTATAGCAGGCAGTCCTCCAAGTCCAAGGTCCAAGGACGTATTCCTAGAATCAGAAAGATTTACAGGTAGTTGTTGCACTATGGGTGGCTGTATTGGATTTTGAAGTGTTGATCGAAGAGATGCAGCCATGTAAACGGGTCGTGGATGAACTGGCATGCCATTAGGAAGGGTTGATGGACTGCTAAGAGAGGTTGATGTTGGTCCCTTGAAACGCTGAAGATGTGGGGCTGGAGCACGAACTTCGCCACCTAATCGATGATTACCCCTGGAAGGAGTGATTGCACTAATGAGAGGAGGCGGCCTGCTTATACTTCCTGCAGAAAATGTGGTTGAACGACTAACAGCAGCAGGTTGGCTACATGAAGATGAACCAGTAACAGATGAACATCTTAATGGAGGCAAACAAGTTTCTGTAGAATTCACTGAACAATTAGCAACTGGCGAAGATGAGACAACAGTCTGCTGGGCCTCCACAGGTTGGCGAGCTGAGGATGAACCACTCATTGGGGAAGATCTTAAACTCTGCTGCTGCCGTACCTGATCTTGATGCGGCATATAACCAGGAGGCACAACTGGAAAGAAAAAAATGTCATTACTTAAAGAAACGATAGATACTAAAATCAAGTTTTTCATGTTGTGCTAATTGCTGAAAATTATACATGTGATGCACGATCCTTATAATTAGATAAAAATGAGTGTTATGTGGGCCTTTGAACTAGATACAGACCAAGTACACTTGTTTACTATAAGCAAATTAGCAATCTGAGGCATCAAATAACATAACTTCAAGAAATAGCAAGGAATTCTGGGTTGTAATTTGAGATACATGAGACCTCAGCAAGATATAGAATTTGGCTAAAGACATTAAGCCTGCGAGGTAGAGGTCATGGTTCATTCCAAGAACGGGACTTAATCAACTGTTAGATATGCTGAACAATATTTGTCTTTAGAGGCCACAAAAAAGTTGAAGTCAACAACACAATTTCCCTATGTCATAATTAATGTTGGTAAACAGCAAATGTATAGCCCTCTCTACCTTCATAAGGTAGGGATAAGTCTGCATACACACCACTCTCCCCAAACCCCACTTGTGGGATTTACAATGGGTATGTTGTTGTAAACAGGAAATATACAACTAATGTTAAGGAACACATAATACAAAAAATTAAAACACTTTGCTGTATACCTGGAAGATCAGAAATTTTGACATCCATGAATGTAAATCTGAAAGCATCAACAAGAGCTTTATTCATGAGAATTTTGTTCTGATTCATATCAAGCTCCTTCTTCTTCAAAAGATATGTTGCCTCAACCTCCTGAAGCTTTAAATCATATTTCTTGCGGATTGGTGCTATAGCCTCTTCTATCTCTTTCTTGCACTCAGATCTCAAATGCAATTTCTGTTCAAAGAGAGGAAAACAGGTTAATAATATGATGCATGGAGTCCTGAGATATAATCATGGAGGATATTGGTCACAAACCATATCCTCAAGGCCCTTTGTCACTTGTTCTTTTTCTTTATGTATTCTTTCCCATTCTATATGAAGAGGGTCAACATGAAAAGGAAGAGCTAAATTACAAGTGGCCATCTGATGGGCAGGACGCACGGATCCCTGAACAAAGGCAACATTAGTGTTAGTCTGAGAGATTACTTGACTAGGAAGTACACAGATTCAGTATTCTGAGAACATACACACGAATTCATAGTTGATTGAGGATGCACTCTACTCACTGCTGGTAGGGAAGATTGATTGAGGGTAACCCTAACGTCTGACTGAACATATGCACAAGGCTCCAGATTGTCCCCAACTGGAGATACAGCTTGATGTGAAGGTCCTGCTGCATGGGGAGAGGATAAATGGATTGGAATAGAGTTTCTTTCATCGTGGGCTTGAGGTGCAGACTCCCTGTGAGTATGGTGAGCGGAAATGGGAACATCATCATCTACTCTGTGATGTTGCTCACAATTGCCAGCTAAAATTGCTTCAGAAGTGTTGTTTATATTATGTCCAGAAACAGGTTCAGTTTGGATTTCAATCTGATTTTCACCAGGTGGCAAATCATTATTGTGTGTTCCATTATCTCCTGAAGACCAGGAACATTCATCTAAATTTACCTGATCCAGTAGAAGTGAAAAACTATCAATAACAAATCAATCTGATAATATCCATAACTCATTGAAAGAAAATGCATGTGCTTGTACAACATGTACACGATTTTTGGGAGATATAAGTGAAAGGACACCTGAGATAACAGTAACTTACTTTACTGATACGGAATACATATCCTCTATTAAAATTATTTTAACTTGCTCAGGGAAACCCTTAAACAACTTGTGTCCAGATTTAGAACCTAAACAGAGAACAGGATGATCTAACACATGCATCATAAACGTGCAACACAAAAGCAAACATACTGGATTTTGTGCTAAAGAACTAGCATCATCTGAAGTAGGAACGGCTGCTACACAAGGCATGTCTGCTGACAATACCTCTGGAGTTATTTGGTTTCCGTCAATGGGGCTAACTTCGTCTCTCTGGTTTTCAACAACATTTGGCAAAAAAGGATTATTTTCTGTAACCAATTCTTGAATAGTATTATTTACTTCAGATAATTTATCATGTCCAACAGCTTCATTAAGAGAAACTTCAAATACTTCCAAACAGACTCTACTTCGCTTGTCCGATGCAACTTCACCAGTATGTTCTTTGGGAGACAGAGGAACCTTGCAAGCAATTTCCTCTACACTGCCACCTGAATTACTGGCCTCATTGGACTGCTTAACAGCAGCAACTGATGCTCTCCCCATGGATGTGATGTCAGCTAGCTCATCTGAAACTGAAGCTGCTAAAACATTAGTAGATTGAACAGGAAGAATATGGCACACGTCTTGAGAAGATGCAGGTGCATCAGATACTGCCATGTCACCCTGCAAGCCAGAGACAGCTGTCTTAGGAATACTGTCAGAGACATTTAAATTTTCCTGCGAGCACACCATCTCGTCTCCAGAATAATGGCCCCTACCAGAGGAGTTCTCTCTGCTCTGCTGCGATGAAACCTTCTGCATTTCCTCATTCCTCATAGCAGAGTATTTAGCCTCAAGCTCTTTCAGTTGCTGGTCCTTTAGGCGTGTCTGCATTTCAATTTTCTTTGCAAACTTAGTTTCTACTGATTTTTGTCCATCCTTCGTTGCTGCAGTCTCACCATGTATAGCGTGAAGAACAGCTATCTCCAGTCCGCGCTCCTCCTCTAGCACTTCTTTTTTCTTCTCCCAGATTCTATGGAACTCCTCAATTTTCTCATGTTCCTCTTGTTCCAGCATGGACATTCGTTTGCCATGTCCACATTGAACCTCCTTAATCACCTTTTCCCTTTGACTATCCCAAAGTTTTTCTGTAGGAGTCACAGTGCCTTCTCCACTTAACTCATTATCTTGTAGCCTGTCGATGACATCAGTTTCCACATTCAGTGGGGCAGATATTCCAGCTTGTGATATGCTTTCCTTATATGGTTCTTCTCCAACAGATTTCACTGGTGATATAGAATATCTTGAAGAGCTTGAAGCATTACCGCTCTGATCCGATCTCCGCAAAAACATCTTCTTTAAGGAACGCAGCTTCAGATAGACATTGTTTGCCTCTTCTTTAGTGCATCTGAACTGTAATCGTTGTTTTACGAGCAAGAATATATCGTCTTTGTCAATCTTTTCCTTTAAGATTGAAGCTGCAGTCCAAGACTGTAAAGTTACAGTAAATTAACAGGAATAAGAACACAACTATAGTAAAATGAACATGTAAATTTAAGGCTACTTTAAAGACATCTCAAACTGCAAGAAGAGTCATGAACTGAGACAAACCCTTTTCCTCAAGCTTTCATCACACAAACTACTTTACCACTAGAAAAAATTGAGCATGTTAAAACTTGTGAACTTCACAATTTGGTCTATCAATGACTGATCTGGATACGCTCCATTCAAATTCAATGTTCCTAGATATGTTTAATTATATTTAACATTGATGAAAATGATTTTTCCTATCAAAGAATTATGTAAAGTACTACCTTCTCCATAAACAAGAAGAGTCCAACCCATATAAAAATCATGCAAAAGTAAGAACTTCATAACAGAAGTTGTGTTTATGGCTGATGTTCAACATCCTAGATTTGATCAGAATGAAATCAAGTAGTTTTCAGGAAAAACAGGGATCTTTCCTTTTGTGGTCAAGGAGGCAGCTAACGGGATAGCAAAAATCGAGTAGCAGGTACTTAGAAAATGAAACCTATTTTATCTGTGATAAAGATATCACTAGGGCTTGCTTAACCAAAAATGTTCTTCCAGAGTCGAATGCTCATATTTTTATTCAACAACAAATTGCAAGACCTGATATTAATGTCAAAAATATAGAATTTAATGAAGCTGTTCAAAAAGGTGGAATTGATATCCCGCTATGGTTTTTTAATCTCCCAATAATCCAGTTCTATATGTTTTAAACCTTGAATTCTGGAGCTATTAGATCCCTTCAAATTTCAATATCAAAAGACGCCTTTAGACTAAACTATTGATGAGTGGATAAATGCAGGTGAAACATCTTTAATGAGATGAAAGTGGAACGACTCAATCACGTGTTTTTAACTTTCCAACCTTGCATGGTTGAGGTGACGAAAGCTAAAGGTGGGAACAGCTACAAAGTGTTACACATGAGGAAGGAATGACAAGAATGAGAAGAAAGAAATCTTTTGATTCAACTTTGTTATGATATTGATGTAGTCAATGAAGCTAATACTCTACTTCAAAGATGATATGGGATATAAGCAATTCAATGTTACCAGGCAAACATCCTTTTTGTAAAGTTTGTTGTTCCTATTTGTAGCCTTGACATTTTGTATCTTTTCTATAACCTCTTTTTTAATTAGACTCAGACATTTAGAGATGCAACGGTTATTTAGTCTAAGTAGTTTTATCCTATTTGTAGAGACTCATGCACAATAACAGTTGTGAATATTAAGTCTATGTTTATCTTCTGACTTAACAATTATCAACCTTTTGGCATGTTATGGACTTGCACTCGAATATGGTGATGCTAAAAGGGAAAATTCTTTGTTGAAACTATCTGTCTATACCTTTAATGGGCAAAAAATTACTGTAATGTGGGGGGAATGGAAAGTACAACAAAATAGGAAAGAATATAAAAGTGAAACGTTGAAAAGATCTTACAAGCTGTAATCTTGACTTATAAGTGTTCATCAACTTCTCTACCAGGTAGAAGAATCACAACTGACTCGTTCTAAATCCAATGTGTCCATGTAATGCATTAGATAATTGATGGTTGGTGTTCTTTTTTTTAAGATAGGTAACAGTAATGATGGGAAGGGTGTTATTGGAATTTTAGAAGTAAAGAAAAACCAAATTAGGAAAGAGACATTCTTTTCTTTTTTTGATAACCGTGGTGGTGGGGCAAGCTTTGCGCGGCACCTAGACTAATTCCATAGGGTACCTCCCACTAGCATCAGGTACCAAGTAACTCTATCCACCAAGGCTAGAACAGATAAGAAGAAATCATCTAGTGTTTTGTCACTGCTGGGATGTGAACTTGAGACCTCATGGTGCTCAACCCACTTCATTGACCACCAGGCAGCCACACCCTTGGGTGCAAGAGGCATTATTTTTAAAACAGACTAAAAAAGAAAAGTAAGACATAATTGAAATAGAGGGAGTAGCACTTATGAAGTGAAGCATCCAATCTATGCATTCCAATAGTCCCATGCCCAAAAGAAATGTATTGGCACTTGAAGTACTCTTCCTTTTTTTGAGAAAGGTTAAAGATATTGAAGTACTTTTTTTCTAACTACTAGATCTAAGCTTGGCTCAACCTACATCCCGAAATCCAATATCCTATATATTTTAATATACAATAGCTTTTCCAAAGGTCGGTAAGTCCCAAGAGCTAAATGAATATGGATCTCCTCAAATATAACTAAATTCAGATTTGCAAGTCTCGGGTAGTTTCTAAGAGACAGCCTCCACTGCATAGAAAATAAAGAGAGATAACGAAATTCATCTTGCTTAAAATACAAAATATGTCAGAAGTACTTTATTGAAACATAAAAAAACAGGCAAAGAGATATCGGCAGTGGATGAGAAAAAAAATGCTAACCAGAGATATCTGAAAGGCCTGTAAAATTGTTTCAGGCTCCCTACTAACACGATGATTCTCCATAATATATTCCAGAAATTTTTCCGCCATATGTTTGATGACGTCCTGCATTTAGATTTCAGAGCCATATCAACACAAAGTAAATGACTGGGAGGTCATGACTAGGGTTCCCAATCCTTTAGTTTATTTAAAAGGAGTACTTACAAGTTAAATGTTGAGTATGGCAATCTTGCCAGAATAACTGTTTTCATTTTCCTTTATAAACATCACAAACATAACTTCAGTTTATCTTATGAGATCTCATACCAGCCCCCGACCACCACCCACAACCCCACCCCATTTAATAAAATAAAAAGAACAAAGAATGGGAAAGAGAAACGGAACAAATTATAGATGGCATGAGGTTCCTCATGGAAGATTAACGACTCCCTTAACCGGAAGCTGAAACAATTTAGTCTTTGAAAATATTCCAAGAAGTGAATGATACAGAGCTTTAAGGAAAGAGTTACATCAGAAAACACGAGCATTCCAATACGTTTCTCCTAAATGTTCTATTACTCAGATAATTTGGTTAAAACAACTAACAAAGCTCTACTTAACACCCGAGGTAAGTTAACCAGGACCTACTCCTCTCGCCTGAACAGACAACTGACCCTTGCTACATTTCCCAGAGTAAATGCAATTTACACCATTTTGTAGATATGATATTAGCATTCCCTTCCATGGGAAACTGATAAAACAAAAATAAAATAAAATTATAAGACATGTAATGTAAAAGTCAATACCGAAACTTTTATCACTCCAAAAAGTTTTGCCATCTCAGCTTTCAGATGGATATGGAGGCTTTTCTGCTCATTGTATAGCATTCTTCTTTCTTCAGGCTCAACCAGGCCTGCCTCATGCAACATACTAGATTGAGATTTACTAGCATGCTCCCCATCAGTACCATCATCTTCACAAGCATCTGAACCCAACAAAAATATACGAATTGTTACTAAAGAGGTGCCACATGTAATCTATCAGCAAGACCATGTTCATCTAGAAACAGCTAAATATATGTTGCTACAAACATATACTAACAAGAGGACAATATATTGAATATGATTGACTCAAGAACTACGTCAATTTGACAATAAAAAGGAGAAGAAAAATAGTACTCCTAAGAAAATGAGAATTTCAAAGGACCAATTGACCTACGGCCTACCTGATGCAGTATCTTCTTTCTTGTGTTTTTTGAATAATTTGTAAGTTATGTCATCCATTTTTTTCCTTTTCAAATCAATAGGTGTTGTAGCATTCTTCTTGGTAGTGCTTGAACTTTCAGATTCCATTGTCAGCTTCTTCACAATCTTCTCTCGTTTCTCCTCCTTTATACCAGACAAATTGGATTCTGTGCCTAAGTACTTTGATCTTGACAAAGTAGAGCACCTTTCAGACCTTCTTAAAGGGCTTGGAGTGTTCTGTTGTTCAATTCCCACAGACTTCTTCTTAGCAGGAGGCAGGGCTGGGGCCCGCTTCTCAAGGCGCTCAGACTTCCTTTTACTTACAGGGGTTAAATCTATTTGTTTAGATGAGGTTTCCTTAACAGAGGATCTTGTGCATCTATCTGTCTTTCCCGGGTCACCACTTGATGATCCTTTACTAACCAGTTTGTTTTTTGAGTTATTACTATCATTATCCCTACTTTTGCTCCCGGATCCAGCATCAATAGCCATTTTCAGCTGTGACAAATAAACCTCGAATTACGTCAGACAATTCTTACTACTCCAAGTACTAAAAGATGCAGTAATCTGATGCAGAAAAAATAATGCTCCCCGACAACAATTGATGCTGAAAAATAAAAGGGTGCGACAATAAAAGCCATCTTGCAACAAGGCTTTATCCAAATTTGCTCAAGCCCACTGGAAAATCCAGTAAAAGACAATTATCCTGGAAACCATTACATTGACTTGGAAGCAGTTTACCCGACCCAAAACTCAGCTACATGCCCCATCTCTCAGAAAAATTACAAATAGTTTTGCTACATGCAAATTGCAGTTCCAAAAAATATTATCACAAAACAAATTATTTTGACCTAAATTTCAAAAGGATCTAGTTCGTTCACTTATACCAAAGCAATCCCCAGTCTGCTATCAGGGTATCACTATTCAACATCAAGATTGGCTTATCCCTAAAGCCTAGCTGCAAGCATGTAAGCTCTGAAAGGATTTTGGGGATGTTTGGTTTGGTTAGTCAAAAAATTCTGAAAAACATTTTCTCTACGAAAAAAAGTTCCTTAAATGAGGAAATGACTTCCCTAAGGAAAACAAGTTCCACAAGTGACCCCCCAAGTTAGTTGTCTCCTCCCCACCAACCCAACATCTCCAATCCCCACCCATTGACCATCCCACCCCCGCCACCCTCACTCCCATGATATTTTGATAGATTTTACTACATAAATGCTCTTGGGGGATAATATTTTTTTGCTTACTTACAAACAAAATAGAACAAGTAAAGACCCCACTTGTTTTCCATAACAACATTTTTCTTCGTACTAGACACATCCTTAGTTATAAATAAAAATAGTAACATAAAAAGTTTAAGCAGCAGATATGGGGTAAAGCATCTCTCATTTCTTTTTTTTCTTTTTTTGAAGAATGGTAACATTTCAGATATGAGGGTACATCATAGCGATGTTGAAAAATGTTTAAGAAAATTTCTACTTTGAACTAATCACTTAGTAGCAGAACTCAATAATGTATATCTGTTCTGAAAAGAACTAGAATAAACCGAAAAGGGGGAATTTCAGAGTGCATAATTTTAGCTCAACTTCAAGAATCCAATTCCACTCAATTAAAACAAAAATATACAGTCTGTCCCAACTCAAGAACATGACAAATACATATAAAATCAACCAAAAATAGTGCAAAAATATGGCACAGTCTGGTCCAGCTGTTCTTCATACAAGTAACAACCTTGAATATTGTGAAAAGAAAACATTTTTACACCATGCAAGCGATAACGGTAATGTGCTAGAACATGTTCACTGCTATGAAACAGCAGAAACTTCCTCCTAAATCGTTCTGATGGAAACATACTTGTATATCACTTTTGAATAGAACTGGAATAAACCCCCAAAAAAGGAACTTTAAGCTACCATTTGTCCATAGATTTGAAAATTTACCATCAAATATCTGTTTGGCCATACATTTTAAATCAGGTCTTCAAAAAAAAAACTTCCAAAAACTGCATTTCCAAACACAACTTCAAATTCCAAAATTCTAACAAAATCAACCAAAAATAGTGCAAAAACATGACACATTCAAATCCAACTACTCTACATATCAAGAAAAAAAAAACAATTTTTACACCATGCATGCGGTTAGTAACACAAACATTGCAGTTAAATCAACCAAAATAACATCACCATGAACATCAACGAAAAAATCCAATCCAGAACAAGAATTTACAGTGATAACAACTCAAGAAACTTACTTTAAAACACCCCCAAATAACTGTACTGTGCAATATAACTTGATTCACTTGCTATGAAACAGCAGAAAATTTTCTCCCAAATCGCTCCGATGCAAAACCCTACAGTCCCAAATCCCTAAAATTGATTTGTTACCGCGATTTTAACATTTAACGGGCCGAGATAACCCGGCAGGCGTTTCACTTTGTTGAAGTACTTTATTACCAAGTGGACATTTGTACTCATTTGGATCTATCTAAGGAAATTTATGTCTCTTAGTCAACACCTTTTCATCATTAGTCCATCCGTCCTATAATTTAACTCGACACAAAATTTAAGAAAAAAAATATTTATTTCATTTCATTTTACGTGAGGTACTTTAATTTAATACGACTTTAAGAAAGAAATTAGAACTTTTAAAATTTATAATGTGAAATGAATGATATAAATTTATGTGATTATAAATTATTTCATTAAAAATTACATAAATTTATGTAAAGTTGAAGTGTGTAGTTGGGATTTCGGATATAGGTTGAAGGGGCTTTTGATCATTTTCTCACTTTTAAATAAATAAACACATGAGTCCTACATGGCACAATACATGTAGGACACCACGTAGGACAAAAATGACATGTAGGACATGTGTGTTTATTTGTTCAACATTATACAAGTTTAAGTGTCTACTGTGCACACCCAAAGTTGAAAGGCATAAATGTGATTCAAAGCCAAGTTAAAGAACATATTTATGTATTATGCCAATCTGTAAGGATGACATATAAAAAGAAAAAGAGTGAGTAGTATTTGTTTCTATTTATTTGTCTAATTTTTACTTACCACACTTATTTAGAAAATAAAGAATTTGCCATTTATCCTCATTAATTAATCGTATTCTTAAAAATTAATTTTACTCATTAAAGAGATTTTATCTTTTTAAAAAAGGTGTACTCTCTAAATAAATTAAGAATATGATAGATAAAAAATATATTTTTCTTGATTTGTCAAAAATTCCAAGTAAAAAGAGAGGGGGGGGGGGTGACAAGTAAAAAGCAAAACATGGACAGTAAAAATTGAAAGAGAAAGTATAAATAGAAGAATAATTCCACTATATCACTCTTTTGAATATAATAATGCAATGTATTAAAATGTAATAGGAAAATGATTATAATTAGGATAAGGGTAAATTAGAAACCAAGTGTAAAATTACCCATTGATTTTCTAAAGTGGACAAGAATTATCAGACATCTCAAAATACAAGTATACAACTGTTGTTGGATAAAGGGAATACTAATTTATATGACGTCATTTGATTTTATACGAAATTCGAGAAAGAGAAATAAATATTTTGAAATTTGTGATCTAAAATAAGTATGTGATAAAATAGACATTTTAAAATTAAATTTTAAACGAGTTCTGAAAATTCTTTTTAATTGCTTTCAGGAAGGAGATAGTGATTTTCAAGTCGTACAACTGTCTACCGTGGCTTCCTTGAGATGAAACATAACTTGCTACAAATGAGATGAAGAAAAAACTAAAAGTTTTAGAAAAGTTTTCAAACATTAGTAAGCTTAACAATTTTTTTTGCAAGGTTCCTCTGCTCAAATCGAGAAGGGCTTGAGCAAAACAAGTCACTTGAGTCTAAGGTCGCTTTTTTATATATCAAGAATTAATATTTATCTTGTCTACAATGCTATAATGACGTTCCTTTTACTCTGCATAAATAGCACATTAAGTAAAAATTCCTCTGATCTTAGAAAGAGAAATCTATTAAAAAGGGGGGAAAACTCGTAGTATCCAACAAAGGATGTCGAATAGCCATTTATTTAAACTTATTTTTTCCTTTGTACACACTTTTTTGGTCTCCTGCATGTAAACTTAAACTAATTTTTTGTCTGACTTCAAAAATTGACGGAGAGATTTTCTTCATTGGCCAATTTACAAATGATTAATGTAAAAGCTAACATATTAAAATAATCAAAACGACATCATAACAATTTAACATCTAATGAGACAAAGTAACAAACTATAGATTCGTGTTTCGACTGAGTTGTTTAACCATTTAAATTTATAAAGTGATCATATAGATAACGTCATGATTTATGTGTATCGTAAAATATGTCATGCATTTACTTATACCTAATGCTTGCATTTTTTTAGTGAGATCCAGTTAGTCATATTACTATACTTGCGTATACAATCATTGAAGAGCCCACTTAATTAATGTATAATGTTAGTCGTGAGTGGTAATTATAGTAAACTATAACTATGATGAATAATTAAGTAGTATAAATTTGCTTAACAACGTAATTTTCCTTTGAATGAATATCTGTGTATTCAAGCAACTTTATTTATAGATATAATACATAAACATGATCCTTAACTTGACTTCAGCGAATAACTATGCCCTCCAACTTTGAGTGTCCCCAAGTAGACACTTAAACTTGTTTAAAATTGAATAAGTAGACACACGTATCCTATGGTGTCATGTAGAATGAATGTGTCTATTTGTTTAATTATATACAAGTTTAAGTGTCTACTTGTACCACCCAAAATTAAAGGTCATAGTTATCGTCTGACGCTAAGTTGATGATAATATTTATGTATTATGCCTTATTTATACAAACGATTATATAATTTGATGATGATAATGATAAAAGTGGGTGACACTTTGCGTTTTCCTGAGACTTTGTTTTTTGGTTAATTGAGCACTAAAATGAGCTATCGAATAAAAGCATTAGAGCATAAAGTAAAAGTAATGAATAGAATTGTTTTGCCTCAGTGATAAAGAAAAGCATTATACTTTTCTTTATTGCCTCAATTATTTTCCAATCTTTGTTTTTTTCGAGTCAAGAAAAAGATAATTGTTTTGCTTCAGTGATCATTCTTGTTTGCGAATTACTCTTAGCATTCAACAGGTACGTAAAGAATGAAGTTGTTAGTAATTAAAGATAAGAAAAATCTTTATCTTAAAAAAAAACATTTTGTTTTGAATTTGCAGATTTCAGAAATGGAGGTTGTCTTAGCAATTGGTGATGTTTTTATCTCTTCAGCTTTTGAAGTTCTCATTGATAGGCTTGCTCCTGAGGGTGATCTTCTCAAAATGTTTCGGAAGCGTAAGAATGATGTTGAGCTCTTAAAGAAGCTGAAATTGACTTTGCTTGGTCTTCAAGCTGTGCTTAGTGATGCAGAGAATAAGCAGGCATCAAATCAATTTGTGAGAGAATGGCTTAATGGGCTTCGACATGCTGTAGACTCTGCTGAAAACTTGATTGAAGAAGTCAATTATGAAGCTTTGAAGCTTAAGGTGGAAGGTAAGCATCAAAATCTTGCAGAAAAAATATGGAAACATTGTAGATTTTGCAACGTGTGCTTGGGTGATCATTCTTTTCGTAAAATAAATGAGAAGTTGGAAGAGACTATTGAAACATTGGTGAATTTGCAAAGTCAAATTAGTGACCTTGGCTTACAAAAACATATTGGTTTGACGAAACAAGAAGCTAGAACACCTTCAACTTGTTTGGTTGATGAATCTGATATCTTCGGTAGGCACAAGGAAATAAAAGATTTGATTAACCGTTTATTGTCTGAAGATGCAAGTGGTGGAAACCTGACTGTAGTTCCTATTGTAGGAATGGGCGGTGCGGGTAAGACAACACTAGCTAAAGCGGTTTATAATGATGAGAAGGTGAAGAATCATTTTGGTTTGAAAGCTTGGTATTGTGTTTCTGAAGCATATGATGCTTTCGGAATAACAAAAGGGTTACTTCAAGAAATTGACTCCTTTGACATAAAGTATGACGGCAATTTGAATCAGCTACAAGTCAAATTGAAGGAAAGCCTGAAGGGAATGAAGTTCCTTGTTGTCCTCGATGATGTGTGGAATGATGACTATAATGAGTGGGATAACCTGAGAAATATTTTTGTACAAGGAGATATGGGAAGTAAGATCATTGTAACTACACGTAAGGAGAGTGTTGCTCAGATGATGTGTGCTGATCGTTGCGCAATCACCGTGGGGAATCTGTCTAGTGAAGACTCTTGGGCTTTATTCAAACGGCATTCACTAGAAAATAGGGATCATCCAGAACTTGAAGAGTTTGGGAAAAAAATTGCAAACAAGTGCAAAGGGTTGCCTTTAGCTCTAAAGGCACTTGCTGGTGTTTTACGCGGCAAATCAGAGGTGGATGAGTGGAGAAACATTTTAAGGAGTGAAATATGGGATCAACAAAGTTGTTGGAATGGTATATTACCAGCATTGATGTTGAGCTACAATGATCTTCCTCCACATTTGAAGCGATGTTTTGCTTTTTGTGCAATTTATCCCAAAGATTATCAATTCCAGAAAAACCAAGTTATTTACCTGTGGATTGCTAATGATCTTGTAAAGCAGTTTTGTTTAGGTAACAAATACTTTGACGAGTTGAGATCAAGATCGTTGTTTGAGAGGGTCCCAGAGTCTGAATGGGAATCGGAGAGATTCTTAATGCACGACCTTATCAATGATTTGGCCCAAACTGCATCTTCAAAACTTTGTATTAGGTTGGAAGAGAATGAAGGATCTGATGATATGTTGGAACAAAGTCGGCACATGTCCTATTTCATGGGATATGGTGGTGACTTTGAGAAATTGAAGCCAATATCCATATCAGAACAGCTGAGGACATTGCTTCCAACCAATCAGAACAATTTCTCATCTAACATAAGCAATAGGGTGTTGCATAACATACTGCCAAGACTGACATCCTTAAGGGCATTATCATTGTCAGGTTATGTGAATCGAGAGTTGCCAAATGACTTGTTTATCAAATTAAAGCTCCTCAGATTTTTGGACCTTTCTGGGACAGAGATTGAAAAGTTGCCTGATTCTGTTTGTGGATTGTATAACTTGGAGACACTTCTCCTGTCATCTTGTCGATATCTTGTGGAGCTACCGCTGCTGCAGATGGAGAAGTTGATCAACTTGCGTCATCTTGACATAAGCAACAGTGTTTGCTTGAAGATGCCGCTACATTTGAGCAAGTTGAAAAGTCTCCAAATGCTAGTGGGAGCCAAGTTTCTTGTAGGTGGTAGCGGTGGTTCAAGAATGGAAGATTTGGGTGAAGCACATAACTTGTATGGATCTCTATCATTTTTAGAGTTGGAAAATGTAGTTGATAGAAGGGAAGCTGTGAAGGCAAATATGAAGGAAAAGGAACATGTTGAGGAGTTGTATTTGCAGTGGAGTGAAGGTAGTTCTGCTTACGATTCTCAAACTGAAAGAGAGATACTTGATGAGCTACACCCACACACAAATATAAAACAATTAGAAATCACGGGATATAGAGGGTCAAAATTTCCCAATTGGCTAGCTGATCCTTTGTTTCTTAAGCTTGTGAAATTGTCTCTTAGCCACTGCAAGGACTGTGATTCCCTGCCAGCACTAGGACAGCTTCCTTGTTTAAAATTCCTTTACATTGTAGGGATGCATGGAATAAGAGAGGTGACGGAAGAATTCTATGGCAGTTCCCTATACTCCAAAAAGCCTTTTAACTCTCTTGAGAAGCTTGAATTTGAAGATATGCCTGAGTGGGAGCAATGGCATGTACTAGGAAGCGAGGAGTTCCCTATACTTGAGAAGCTTTCAATTGAACAATGTCCCAAGTTGATGGGCAAGTTGCCTGAAAATCTTTGTTCTCTGAAAGAATTGAGTATTTCAGAAATACCACTTTTTGATGAAGCTCAAATGTTTAGATCCCAATTTGAGGGAATGAAGCAGATTGTTGAATTAACTATTTTTGATTGTAACTCAGTTACCTCCTTACCTTTTAGCATACTGCCCAGTTCCTTGAAGAAAATACATATATGTAACTGTGAGAAATTGAAATTTGAGGAGCCAGTTGGTTATTGTGACATGTTTCTGGAGAGGTTGAAACTCCGAGATTGTGATTCTATAGATGAATTGACACTCCCACCAGCACGCACTTTGAGGGTAGATGGTTGCCAGAACCTTACTAGGTTTTTGATTCCTACTGCCACAGAAAGTCTTGAAATTTTTAATTGTGAGAATGTTGAAATACTTTCAGTGTCAGTTGAGTCTGCGATGACGTATTTGCATATTTGGAATTGTGAGAAGCTGCCAGAAGTACATCTCTTCAATTTACAAGTCCTTAAGATCGAGAATTGCAAGAACCTGGTGAACGGCAGAAAGGAGTGGTGTTTTCAGAGACTCACTGAGTTAGAGATCATACATGATGGCAGTGATGAAGAGATCCAACATTGGGAGTTGCCTTCCTCTATCACAAGACTTAAGGTATCCAATCTGAAAACATTAAGCAGACAAGTTCTGAAAAGCCTCACCTCTCTTCAATATCTAGAAATTGTGGGTAATTCACCTCAAATTCAGTCACTGGTGGAACAAGATGGGCTTCCCACCTCTCTTTCAGAGCTACATTTAGGTGGCAATGATGAGCTCCATTCATTACATCGTTCCCACCTCACTTCACTTATACGTCTACACATCTCCCATTGCCCTAATCTCCAATCACTCTCTGAATCAGCACTGCCCTCCTCCCTCTCTGAGCTGACCATCGAGAATTGCCCTAATCTCCAATCACTCTCCGAATCAGCACTGCCCTCCTCCCTCTCTCACCTGGAGATCTCCGATTGCCCTAATCTCCAATCACTCTCCGAATCAGCACTGCCCTCCTCCCTCTCTCACCTGACCATATGGACTTGCCCTAATCTCCAATCCCTTCCAGTAAAAGAGATGCCCTCCTCCCTCTCTACACTAGTTATTTGCGACTGCCCATTGTTCAAACCACTACTACAATTTGACAAGGGCAAATACTGGCCAAATATTGCTCAAATTCCCAATATATATATTGATGGAGAAACCCTGTAAATGCTTCTCTAACAAATGTAAGTTATTCTATTTCCTTAGTATCTTTTGATTTTTGGTTAAATCTTTTTTACCAGTGTGAAGTCAATGAAATATCTTTATAAAGTAGGAATTCAGATAATTTGCTCTGTGTCAGCAACATTTTTATAGCAATTCTACAACGAACAGCAACACAAATCTTAGTTGACTATTAACACTCACTTTTCTTCTCTCTCAAATACTGTAGACTGGAAAAAAAATTCACCATCACGAAAATCCTGCTCATATCTCCACCATACAATTAAGTCGTTGGAGAATACATTTAATCATCAAAGCGAATGTAAGTTTTTTCTTTCTATTTTTGTTTACTTCCCTTTTTTAACATCTTATTGAGCAGTATGGAGTGTCTATTGACACTATGAATCCGATAAATCATCTTCAATTTGATATACCCAAAAAAACAAAGATTTGATGTCATTCACATTGCTTTGTTCTTCTAGTAACAAGTATTTTACTGTTACATAAGAAAAATATTTTAATGTCAATACTTCTCTATCTGAATCCATAGTAACAAGTAGAGGAATTGATGTCATTCACATTGCTTTGTTCTTCTAGCTTCTTCAGCATAAAAAATTGCTTAGAATTCACTGTCAAATAGAACCAGAATTTATCTGGAGTAATCATTCATGTGCATCTATAAATATAGACATTGTGTGGTCTATAATTATATTGTAACACGGGGATTCGCTTAGACTGGAGTTCTAAAATTTGTTTTTAATTGCATTCAGTTACAAGATTGTGACTTGAAGCATGACTTGCTGCAAATGGAACCCAAAGATACATTGTTGAGAGCCGTTTAATAAAGTGTATAAGAATAATGCTAAACACAATGTATTAGTTTTTGTACATTGTTTTTATTTGATGTATTAAAAATGACATATTGTATAGTTTTTAATATTATATTTATTTACCGAAATACCCTCCACAGAATGAATATAGAAGAAGTTTGTAGGAACAATATAGCGAGGTTTATTTTAACCATAATAATTGTTTGAATTCACATTTATTAGTTTCAGTTTTGTAAATTATTTTATTTAGTAAATGATGCTTAAATAAATAAAATTTCAAAAAAAAGAAGAAAGACTACAACAAGAGACTAATATAAAAAGGATCATCTTCAATACAAGCTAATGATAGTGATTGAAATGTATGACTTCAGTACAAATATCGAACAACAGATGTTGATAATCAAACCATTCTTGCAAGGACTTAAATGATATCATCCATAGATGGTCTACGAAGAGGAACATCTTCGATACAAGCTTATGGTACAGAATGAAATGTATGACTTCAGTACAGATATTGAACACCAGATGTTGAAAATCATACCATTCTTGCAAGGACTTTAATGATATCATCCATAGATGGCCTATGAAGAGGATCATCTTCAATACAAGCTTTAGCCAAAACAGCTAAACACAATGCCTCAGCTAGAGGGTAATCTTCCATAAGACATGGATCAATAAAATTCTTCAATTGTTCGAAACATCCTCCTTCATTAACACCCCCTCCCAAAAATGTTATTGAATCCCTCAAAAAATTCCCATCAACATCTTCTTTCCCCGATATGAGCTCGAGTAGTACTACTCCAAATGCAAAAATATCTACTTTTTCAGACACCGAGCCATGTACTAGATGTTCGGGTGCAATCCACCCTCCAAGACTTCCTATACTTCCAATGTCCCTACTCGTTGATGGTCCAATCCCTCCTTTAGCTCCAAAAATAGCCAACTTTGCCCTCCAATTCGCGGTCAAGAACACGTTTTTACTATTGATGTTCATGTGTATGTAAGGTGGAATGGTACAAAAATGCAAGTAATGTAACCCTATAGCAATGTCAAATGCAATTTGAGTCCTTTTGTGCCATTTTAAAGAAATAACAGAGGAATTTGACAAACAATCCCTTAATGTACCATTAGATGGATATTCGAAAACAAGATAAGATCCTGTTATATCATCTTCACCATAACAAACACCTTGTAGTTTCACAATATTGACATGATTGATTCTTGAATGTACATCAATTACTTCTTTAGTATCCTCGAACCGTATTTTCTTGATCAATACTTCAACTTTATCGACATATCCCCTGTATACGTTATTACTTACCTTAGTTTCTTCACTAAAATCACATGTCGCGTTTGTCAATTCATCTATGTTGTATTCTCCCAATGTGTACTTTATTCCTGCAAATAAATCAGGAGACAAACAAGAATTCGTTGAGGTTCTAGTAGTCGTTGGACCGGATATTGGTGGAGAACTTCTCAGAGTTGAACATGAAGAAACAGAATCCTTATGTATCGTAGAACGATTAATACATCTATCTTTCTTGAATTTCCTTAACGTCCTTATGTATAAACTACAAGCGATTAAAGTTGCTGCAAGAAGTAAAAAACCAACAATTGATCCTGAAATGTAGAGTTTCTTTAATTTTTGAGTTTTCGTTGATTTTTCTACGAGTTGAGTTGGAAGAAATCCAGGGCTAGGAGGTTCGGAGTCTTGAATACTGAAATTGATTGATGGTTCATTTCTCAATGGAACCAAAATTGTTGTGTTTGAGTATACAGTAGGATTAAAACTCAAATTATTCACTCTCCATATATCTTCAACAGGAATATTGAATTTTTCGCTTACTTTTCCTGTATCGTCACCTGATATAAACGGGTACGTGACAAGGTAGTTTAATCCAGGACCAAATAATTTATCAGGGCATGCACATTTTACAGGTACAATCAACTCTGTTCCACTTTTGATTTCATTGTTATCAAACATGTTGGTGAAAATGTTTTCTTGAAAGAGTGTTACTGACTTAACTAGACCTTCGAAAACACCACAAGCAACGTCGTTGAAATTCGTGTTTGTAGGTGTAATGTAAGTAACATTTGCTTGAAAGAATTCACCTAGACAAGAACAATGGATTGGAATAATCACCTCTCTTCCAATTTCAAGGATTTGAGATGAAGACGTGACGTTGTTCGTTTTGAGGAGTGATTCCTCATCAGGATTCAGTATCTCAAACAAGTATGAAACATGAGAGATTGTTGTGAAATCTTGATTAGTTCTATAGATCAAAAATGTTTGACATGAATCATTTGGTGAAGTACATTTGTATCTTGTACCTAGAGATGTTATACTAGAATGACATGAAGTTGAATCATAGTATTGTTGGCAATAACTTGAGCCAACAAAGGTCATAATTATTACTAGTAGAAGCCAATGAAAAATCATGGCATTCAACAAAAAAAAAAAATAGAGTGAAGAATCAAGAATGTGGCAAATGAAAGAATGATGTGGATATGAGAGGAGAAAGAAAAAAGATGATGGAAGAAATAGTATAAAATATTTAAGAAAAGTTACACCAAACATATATGATGAATGGGATATTCCACATCAGACCGGGACGAGATCCTATACGTGAGCTAATTTTTAGGGTGTGAGTAAGTTGAGATGCATAAACGATTCAGACGTTCTTTATCCGGGGCCACTCTTTCTAGTTGTTTTGGTACAAATAGGAGATTCTTTAGAAGAAATACATGAAGGTCCCACACCGAGCCAAATGGGCGTAGCCAACATTAAGTTCTGGATTTAACTCACGCCTCAAAAATTAGATCAAATGAATAAGGACTATCTAATGCGTCTCTCGGTCATTAATATATACACTAATTATATACATATATACATATATATCATACATCTACCGCGTATTATTATTATCGGATGAACGACTATTTAAGTTAATTTCTCAAAAATGAATATTATAAAGTTCAATTAGATTTCATCATGGCAGGCCAAGCAGAGAGGTATATGAAAGAAATGACTTAGTAATAATAATAAGCAATTGTGAGTGAATTGTTTGGTTGTGGAAAATAGTATATATATTAAGTAGCCGGCCACAATTTGTATATCCAACTGTTATCTACTTGGCAAATATGGACATAAAAAGCAGTATGGAATATTTTCATGTTTATGATATAGAATCTTGGCGGAGCCAGAAATTTCTTAAAAGGTGTTAAGAAATAGCAACTTGTTATGTTAAGGGTGTCCAAAATAGGTTATTTAATCATTTCGTATATTATTTTAATTGTATATATGATAATTTTTTTCCGACGACAGTATATGGCTACACCACTAATAATAGAACCTACTAAGGTTATCTAGCTAATAGTGTGACACAAGTAGGTTTTTTTTTAAAGATTTCGAAGTCGAATGGGCCATTTTCTTATAAAAAATGTATAAAGGGACACTTATTATATACAATCAAAACAGATAAGCCGCTAGGTTTGAGTGACTTGAGTAGCGATTTTTTCGTTTAGGTTGTATCAAAAAAAGTAGTGTTCTTTTATACATTCTTGATAAGAAAGTAGTTTTTTTTTTTTTTTTTCCTTAGAATTTGAGTTTTTATAGGTTGATTCGATTTGGGTGTGAACATTATCGATTATTGAATTTGTATCTTGTAAATTTGATAATAAAACCAATAAGATTTTGTTTATGGGGTTATTGATTATCAGTCGTTGATATCTCAGTTATCTTGATCATGTCTAATACAAAAAATAAATAAATAAAATTTATTGCCAAACAAATTTGATAGCTAAACAGTAAAATTCGTTACTAATTCTATTTCTAGAGATGAATTAGCTTTGAATTTTCATTAGCTATATTGTAACTTTTTGATGAGTGTTTGACATAGTGTTGTCTAATTAACAATTATTTGATGGTTTACTAATTATAATTAATGAACCTTTCAACATTTATTGGTTTTTGTGGGGTTGTTGAGAGAATAATTGATTAAGACAAATACGTCAACAACAGAAATATTGAATAATTATTTTGCTATAATAATTTAATATTGAATAATCAATATATAATACAACAAATTAAATAAATATACTATATAATGGAAAGAATTACAATCATGTTATAAATAATAAAAATAAATAAAGGCCATTTCTAGCTCATATATTGAGCTTTTATTATTTTTGGTACAATAAACAAAATCATCATAATTATTATAACTAGAACATATAAATATATTTTATTTTTGAGATTATATTGTAGAATATAATCAATTATTCTTTAGGATCATTTGGTCTATAGAGTCGAATTGTTCGTTTGTTTGTTGCTTGGACTGGTCTTGAATTTGTCTCAGATTCCTAAAAAAAAATATAAATCGAGAGCGTTATTAAAATGATTTATAGGTACGTAAATGTTTACGACTTATATTGAGACGGAGGGATATACTTATAAGACTTGCTAAGAGAACTTATATATTATCACATGTTAAATTAACTTATCGTTGATCAGTTATAATCTCAGTGTATATATAGGATTAAGTTAAATTTAAATATTAAGATAAAACATAAATAACTTACATCATGAACCGCCTCGCGAATTAGCTTCATTTGTTCTTTTGTAACAGTCCTTACCTGATAAAATACAAAACAAATGATATCGAATATTAACTTCAAGCACTGTAACATATATGTTTGATTGATTTCACAGCTCGAACTCGTAATTTTAGGGTTTTGAAATTACCTTTCTTACAATAGTCCATACAACATCTTGAGTGCAAGGAGGAACAGTCAATGAGCCAATATATCTATAATATTTTCTGCTACCCAATTTCACTTTTTTTGGATCAATTATTCCTATATTTCTCTCCACATTTTTTGTATGTGCTAGAGCTTTCAAATCACTCTCAATCTGAAATTAAAAAAAATCATAATAATTATTAATTATCAGTGACGTATATAGAATTTTTTTTACATACTAGAGCTTATAATAGTGTTAATTTTTTTTTTTATATATTGTCAGTGTATAAAAATTTAAGTGTAATGTACCATAGACAAGAAGGAATCAGCTCTTCCAATTTTGTACATTATTCCAATAACTGCAGTTTTTCCATCTTCACTTTCATGTACCAAATGAACCTCCAAATCAAATCTGCATTTTATTTAATTAATATAAAATCAAGATTAATAAAAACAACAAAAAAGAAGAGAAAAAAAAGACTGTCTGATGCACACAACATCGATCTCATGCATGTTCATGCAGGATTTTAGGAAGAGACGTATTTTGAGATGTGAAATACACAACCTTTTCTAATGATAAATTAAAGTGATTATTTTCACGACTCAAATCAGGAAAATAATTTTATCGTTGCACTAAAAAAAGTATATAATAATAAAATAAATAAATTAAGAACCTTCTTCCATTGATGGTATGTTCAGAAGGGGAATGCCAATGAGCTTGATTGAGTTGATATTTAGTTCCATTTATTACAATATGTCCAGCTCCACCTTCCCATCTTAACTGCAAGTAATAAATAATTTATTATTCATCACAAGAAATTTTTTTTAAAAAATCAATCTTTTAATATCATGGGAATTTAATTTCAAAAAAATTATACATATATTTACTAATTAATTATTAACACAAGTTGCTAATGTAACGCCCCCATATATAACTTCCCTCTTAATTTTAATTAATTAAACACCAAACTATATATTATATTGTTGCAAATTCAAAAAAGTAAGGTGGTAGGTTAAATAGTAATTAACAGTAGAAAAAAATGATTGTATATTTGATAAATTTCATGTGTAGTAGGTTAAGTTTGTTGATTTTATGTATTTTAGTTGGTGATATATGAAAAATATTCTACTAAAAAAAATCATTTAGAAATAATAATATTAACAAATCAAATAGTACTTTGGTGAAATCTTAATTACATTATTTTATCGTTTAATTAGAAGTCTCGATTTTATATCCTTGCAAGAAATATTGTCCGTGAATCACACGTGATATGAATTAATCCGAATTAGATGGACAAGTGGAGAGTTAAAAATAGAATATTAAAGATAATATACAAGTCTGATTAAAGAATCGAATCTCATTCCACTTTCACCCCAGAGAGGGAGATCTAGAGCACGCGCTAGTAATAAAAGATATTTTATTTGAATTTTTTTTCTTCTTAAAAATGACTATCATCGTATCAGACCGATCGAAAAACTTACCATCATATCATGTCCTCTATTCAAGAGAGTAGCATAGGATGTTGTTTTGTAGCTTCTATGAAGTCTTCCCAAATGAGAAACAACTTCAACTCTCTCATTTAAAAGATCAATTGGAGATTGCAATTTTCCAGTGTTACATATTTTCCATTCTGGATGAATTTCACCCCAATGTGTTGGTCCATTTTCACTTTCTCTATCATAACTAAACTCACTTTCATCATCTGTAAAAAAAAAATATATATATAATTAAAACTCATAATATATAGTTATACATCGATATACAAAACTCTTTCTTTATCATCTTATGTCAGATGTAACATAAAGTTGTAAATCGAGACACCAATTATTATTAGAATTGATAATAATTGAATGACAAGAAGTTCGTCAACCGATCGTTCATTATTAGACAAAATTCTTTTTTTTATCATCTTGTGTCAGGTGCAACGTAAAAGTTGTATATTGAGACATAAATAATTATTAGAACTTATAATAATTGAATGGAAAGAGCTCTTTGATAAAAATCTTTCTTTTATCATCTCTCTTTATCATATTTCTGTATCAGATGTAACATAAAGTTGTAAATTGCGACATAAAAGCCCCATTCGACGAAACTCTCTACTTATCATTTTGTGGCAGATGCAACATAAACGATAAATTGAAACACAAATTATTATATCAGAACTCATGATAATATTTGAATGACAAGAACTCTGTCATTATGATTAATCATTAATAGATGAAACTCGTTCTTTATAATCATCTCGTGTCAAATATAACATAAAATAGTAAATTAAGAGAGAAATTAAAGAATACTAACCAACTTCATGACATGTTGCAATGAATGCATTGGTGAGGAAAAGAAAAGAAAGGAAAAATATTTTGTTGGTTCTTGTAAGCTTAATTGTCTCCATATTTTATTTTCCCACTTTAAAAAGAAAAGAATATTTTGTGTTTTTTGTTGTTGTTAAGGATGCAACTTTAGTAATATTAAAGGTTGCTTATATAGAAGAAAAATTAAAGCAGTCTTAGTGGAAATTGAAATGTGAATGTGAAATTGACCAAAAAGATCTTAAAAGCTATCTTTGACTACACATGAGGAAGAAATTTCTAGGCTATAGCAATTTCAGGTGAACATGTTTCTTTTTATTTTGTTATCTGATATTCGATATTTATATTGTAAAATAAAATTAATTTGAGTCATATTGCATGACTTATGTATTTGATATAATATATAATTTTGTTTTTTAACTTGTCTTCAGCTGATATTTATATCTTTTAATTTATGGTGTGCAAAATTTTGTATAAATAGACATGACATTCGTCCTACACGATAATTTTGTGTCCTATTTATTCAATTTTATATAAATTTAAGTGACTAGTTATAACTCAAAATTAAAGAATATTTATAGATATTAGTTTAAGCTAAATGAAAAGACATATTTATGTATTATGTCCATATTTTTTTTATCAAGATACTTATTATTTTTAAGTTAAACTCAAAATTTATCGTCAAAATCGATGATCATATTCTATTCAATTAGTCGAGCACAAAGGTATTTAAATTTTATCAGAAAATTATATCGTATATATATAGCAACACACAACTAACAATAATGATATACTCAATAATGTATTGAGATCATGACTAATTAAATATTTTTTTAAATTATCTTTTTGTATGAACTTTTTATATTTTATTTTATACTAATTCGATTTTTGTCACAAAATTCGTTCCACCGGGATCTTCAATGATAATAAAGCAAGTTTGAAGCATATATTATTTTCTTTTAGTGAAAAAACATAATATATATATATATATATATATATATATATATATATATATATATATATAAATAAATAAAAAGACAACCGACAGTTCTTTTTCAAATAAATATATTTCCTTTGACTCTTAAAGTTGGAAATTCTATTTCAATTTTTCAATCAAATTCATTTTATTGAAAAAGGTCCCATTTTTTAAATTAAAAAATACATGTGTGTTTTATCTGAATTATTCGTTCATATTAGTCTTTATATCATGTCATGTATTTATTAATTTGGTAAAAAATAAAATACTAAATACAATATATTTTTATTGTACATGCAAATTATAAGATTGTCATGGTTAATTTTAAAGATTAGTTAATAATTAAGAAAGTCGATATTAAATATAAGTCGGATAACTGATTATTAATTTTGAAAATCAATTAAATGAATATTCATATTGTCAATATTCATCATCTATCTATAGTAACTTCTTTTATAAGTTCTGTTATAAAACTCTAAAACATATCTTGATATTTAGTTTGTATTCTCATTTAGAATATTATGAAATCATTAATAATATGAATATTCATATTAATTTTCAACTAATCAATATTATATATGTATAAATTAATATCTTTATTCATAATTTTATTTAATTATTTATTGTTTATTCAAATTTGATTCAACTCGATCATTGTATTTTGGCATGAGGTTAAGGTAGAATTCATCTACTAGGAATTTACCTGCCAATATTGACCGTAATAAAATGGTGTAACTTACATATATAATATGTCATTTAATTAAAAATTACGGGTTATATTATATATTTGATTGTAATTATATATGTATCTTCAAAGTTGAAGTTGATTGTATATTTGATCAATTATATCGCTATATCAAAATGTTGAATTCGTCGAAAAATTATGTTATATCTATGAATTAAGTTTTATATTTAAAAGATATATAATTAAAGTTAGATATTTTTAATGAAAGTTTTGCTTTTGACGTAGTGATTATGCATATTCATTTTTATTAAAAGAGTTTTTGATTTAAACACCAAATAACATAATATTTTTTATTTTATTATAACAGTCACAAATCATTATTCTTTGGATATATATGTGTTATAAAATTGAATAATTCGTTATGGTATGTTATGGTATGTAATTTTGATTATTATTTTTCTGCCTTTTTATTGCCACCTTCTTGACAACATTAGGAATCCTTAATTAATTAAAATACTTTTTTTAATTTATTATTTAATTCTTTGATACTTGAAATTATTCTTTAATTTGACATAATGACAAGTTAAGTATTATATGCTGATCATTCTGATGACCTATCAAGTATTTCTATAATATTTCATTCTTATTAATTATAATAATAATTAGCATACAAAATCTATGAATTGATTTTGACTCCTTTTGTTTCATTTATATGTATCGTTTTAAAATATGATCATTAACAAATTATTTTATTTGTTGTAATTATTTGGAATTTTTTATTAGATTTGACAAGAACCTGCTGTTGAAAAATAAAACAAATAAATAATATTTAAGTAGAAATGCAGATATTTAGTTCTTTTTTATTAAGAAGTCAATTATATTACATTATAAAAAAAAATAACTTTTAACAACAGTAAAAAGACATACTAATAAAGATTGTTAAAATTTTTATCGACATTAGTTAAGTGTTATTATATCCATGTTACTAAAGCCTTTAGGAACATATATAAAAAATGTTAATTGCCGCTAAAACTCATTTTTATATGGTATTGCGACATAATCTTCACTGATTCAATAGTATAACTCTATAATACGACTCCAAATCAGTTGAAACTCAAAAAACATATTTCTTCCATACAAAATAACTCTTTTTGTATAGGAAAAAAGTTAAAAGACTTAGAATATTTCGTCACAATCTAAAAATTAAAAGATAAATTTTCTTCTACAGTATATTAAAGTACATTGATAATTAATGTCAATTTTTCTATAATAATATAATATATTGCATATGTTTTTTTTTATTTGCCACCTTCTAGACACTCTTGAGAAGCCTTGGAGAGTTGTTGCGTGTGGCAACTCCTTAATTAAAATAATTATTCTTCTATGATTTATTTAATTAAATAATTAATAGTTGAAATTGTTCTTAATTTGACACAATGACATCTATAAGTAGCTATGCTGATTGTTTCCATGACCTATCATAAATTTCTAGAATATTTCATTATTTTATTATTATGATAAGCATAAAAAATATGTGGATTAGTGTAAATTAAATAAAGATTCAATATAATCTTATAATAAATTTTTTTAGAACATATATAGATTTTATTTTTATTAAATAACAATAATAAATTCAATATAATTTTATAAGAAAAAAAATAAAACACACAAATTTTATTTCAATTTAGTGGGATAAAAAATTGTTTAAAATGTGCGTAAAGTGTAAACGTGTGTGAGAAATACACAATTCATGCCCAATATTTGGCACCAAATGATGGTATAAAGAACATCTTAAAAGTCAAAAATCAAACTAAGATATACATATTGTATAATTAATCATCATTAAGTGTCCAAATTTGAAAATATATTTCGTACAAAAATAAGTTTTTTTAAAAAAAAAAAAGAAAAGAAAAATGACTTTTCTACTATAAAAATACGAAAAAAAATAAAATCTACATATATTATGTCTTCCCACCCTTCAAAATACTCCATCTTCACCGTCATCTCGTAGCCCCCCATCCCATCCCTACATAAGCCACTCTAATATTTGTCTAAATTATATATAAAATATTTTTAAAATAATATTTTATTACTTACGTATCGAACAATTAAAAAAAAGAAATTCACTTATTTTTCTGAAAAAATATTTCACTAAAATATCTTATTTCATACCAAAAATACCCCAAGTAAAAATTTGGAAGAAGGTTAACGCGCTAAATTAAAAGTCTATCAATTTTTACTAGTGCATATAAAAAAGGAAGTTGGCAAAATGGACCTAAAGAAGTTTAATGATGTGCAATGACAATTAATGCAATGAAGGGAGATTAAGGAAAATGTTAATCACAATTAAATATTTGTTTATAAATTCGTGGGTTGTTAACTTATTACTTAATCTTTTTTTTTGTCAACTTTGACTCTTTCTCTCTCTAATTTCTCTCTCTATATATTGTTATGTAAATTATATACATAATGATATTTAGAATTTAACGTTTATGAGTTTTAATTATAACCTCAGGTTAATATTATATTAAGTAATTTTACAATAAAATATTGTTAAAAAATTAGGAAAGTATTGTATATGAACAGAAGTTATTGAAATCAAATGAATATGCAGTCAACCTCTAGATTTATTTTTCGTCGAATATGTTTAAATCACTTTGTAGTGAAACATTTTTCCTTTTCGGAGCTTAATTCTGATTAGGAATGACGAGTATTTTCCATTTATTTTACCACATCCTTGGTGACGACTATATTTTGAATTTATTACTTTACAATATGTGAATTCTTAATCTTATTTGGTCATTACTCATTTTGAGTCTTGATTAATTAATCTCTGGGGTGATAACACACTATTCCTATAGAAGGTGATTTATTTTTTGAATTCGACTCGAGATTTCTAATTAATTTCGATGTTATAAAAGAAAGAAGAAGATTAATTATTATAATATATTTTAGAAAGAAAATTTTAATTTGTGTTTTTTCAAACTTCTTGGCTTTTTGCCCAAGGAAAAAATCTTCAATAATCGTATTACTTTGATTAAGTAGGTTAAAATTTTCTTGGGGGCTGCTAATTATTAATTTATTTAAATCATTTTTTTTAAAAGTTTTAATTGATATATTCAAATATGGAGAAAATTTTCAAATGTTTGTTATACCTGTTAATTAACTTGATCTATTCTTTTTTTTACACATGTTTATTATTTTTTCCAAATCACTTACCTAATTCTGCTTTACTAGAAACGCTGAATGAGTAATTAGGGTTAATTTCTTTTTGTTTAATCATCCATCCGCAAATATTGAATAAGAAATTAAGGTTAGTACTTCTTTCGTTTCAATTTATTTATCTGATTTTAACTTGTATTTCACAATTAAATTTATACCTACAAAATAAATTCATATAATTTAAGAGTATTTTTTTTTTTTTGAGATAATGATCAAATCATATTTGAAGTTTTTTTTTGAGTTTCATAATTGAATTATGTGTTTGTGTTTTTTGCATTACTATCATCAACTATTTATCAAAATAGAAAAATGTTCTTATATCGGCAACAACAATAATATATCAAGAGTAATGCACAAGTTGGATCTGGGAGGATGGTGTTGTATGCAACTAGTCTATCCTATCTTGTGAAGGTAGAAAGACTGTTTTTGATAAACACTCGATTCAAGTACGCATATAAACAATTAAGTATGTGGAACAATACAAATGAAAGAAGTCATGTTGAAATACATTTTTATAATTTTAAATAAGTTTATCGATATTTATTCTTATTTGTCAAAATTTCAGAATTTCTTATTAGTTAATTTTAATTACATTATTTTTGTTATGACCGATTGACTATGTTTAAATATTGGTCAATTTTAATTAAATCATTACTTCTGTTAATAGAATTTTTTACATGTCGCGATTATGTGCAACACAATTTTTAATATTAACTTTATTCATTTTAATATTCATTTTGATATTTTGCACTGTCTAGAAATTCATTCAAACATGAATAAAATTCATAAGCAAATATCTTATTAACGTGCGATATTAACCCACGATTTTAAGATAATGATATTGTACTATTGGTGATGTTCAGTTTTCCATCTAAAGAATAGCTTGATCATTAAATTAGAGGATGGTGAATAAGATTTATGCATAATTTTCAGATTTTTTAGGCTTTAGAAGATTCTTTAGCGTTCATATTTTTCCGACTATGATGTCGTTACTTTGTCTCATTAGACGTTAATTGTCATGATGTCGTTCTGATTATTTTAATATCTTAGCATTTATATTAATTATTTGTAAAAATTGGCCAATGAAAAAAATCTCTCCGTCAATTTTCGAGACTAGACAGAAATTTAGTTTAAGGTCATATGTATGAGACAAAAAGAGCGTGTAGAAGGGAAAAATAAGTTAAAATAAATGGCTATCCGACATACTTTGTTGGATACTTCGAGATCTTTCCCACTTTTTGATAGACTAGTCTTGGAAACGTGCGTTGCACGTTTGATCCCTACTATTATATAAAATTTATATAAGCCTAACTTTATAGATATAAAATGATCGTGTTTACTAATTAAGTTGCGAACATTCCAACCCGATCGTCAAAAGATTTATTTCAGTCTCCTTGAAGAATCCAACATGTCTTCTCTCATTGCAAGCTCCATTAGAAGTAGTAAGAATTTGCACACAATATATTTTGTTTCTGTAAGCAACAAAAGAATATATGAGTAATAAAGTGCTTAGTGTTATAAAATGAAGCTAAAACTAATAGTAATACTGAAAGATGAAACCAACATAAATATATAGTGACAGTTAGAGATGAATTTTTTTCTGTTTCTTCCAAGTGGGCCAAAGTCTCTTCATAATGTATACAATGACACCATTTATAGGATATGATTAAGTAAAATCAAACAATATTTTAAATATGACATTAATTTCTTGAGAATGTGGAAAAGATTATACAAGTGTGGAAGATTAATGAGGAGATAGTGAAGGTGTATAGTATTAATACACATAATGAATAAAAATTAGACCTAGAAATTATTGACTTGTATTTTTAAACAATATATTTACAATAACTCTGTAGTATTTTATTTTGTAATATTTTGCATCTGATGGAGAAATGAAAACTTTTTAAAGAGCTTTTACTTATATTATAATTAATTATTTATACAACATTTCATTTTTTTCGTATTTTATTATATCAAAATAAGTGAATTGTAAATATCAGATTCTGTAATTGAAGAAAATGTAATGGGATGATAAAGTGTTAAAGTATATATTTAGTGAAAGCTTTATTAAGAAGGCAAACATGCAAATATTAATCTGAAAATTCAATTCTATATTGAGTTTTGAAGTGCATATCAATGACAAATAGTTCAAGTGATTTACCAATATCATATAGTGATTACATGTTACTATTTATTCTTAAATATTTTTCCTTTAAATATTTTATAGGAGCCATTGTTTAGTATTTAATAAGACTACATTAATAAATTAAATACTCTGAAAGTCTGAATTATTCTCCTAATCCATTATTTAGCCATTATTATAATTAAAGTAAATGATGCATCAACCTAAAAAACGTACTAATTTACAAATAAAACTGTTGAGATATTTTTAGAAATTAAAACTAAAAAATTATCTATAATTTTAATTCATCTGAAAATTTGTAGTGATAATTCCAATTTTATATATAACCATATAGTTTATAACATTCGATTTGATATAGAGACAAAATAATAATCCAATGGAGAATTAAAGTAAGCATTATGAGGAGCATTAAAATAGAAATTCAACTAATTATCAAATTAAAAAGTTAAGGAGCAGAAAATTAAATAACATGCAGAGAAAAAAAGTACAACTAACTTATTGTTTAATTAACATTAACAGGAAGAAAAAGGAATTACAACTAATACTTACTATTTAATTAATATAATATTTAACTATAGTATATGGGCAAACGACAAAATAGTAATCCAACTTTGAGGTTTTGATCTTCCCATTTTTTATTATAAGAATTATTTTAGATTGAAGGGCAAAATGACTGTTCATTCAACTTCTCAACTTTGGCTATTTAATATTTAATTAATTAGATATTTATCAATCACATTTTAATCATTTCTTATATATAAGAAATAAGTATAAGGATTAGAGTGCTGTAAAAAAATAAAAATATATTTGTTATTAGAAAAATTATCGAATCACACCTTGTTTTGATGGGTTCAAATGATATTTAATCATTCTTTATCCATCTTTTCACATATTAATTAATGAAAATATATGAATTCAATGCATTCTCTATTTCATATACAATATTTTACTACGTACTTCTTCTCTTTTTTTCTTTTGCATTATTACTTCAAGCTCTTTACGTCGATATATTAAACAACACAATCTAGCTAGAATAATTTATATGGTAAAAAGTTGTGAAAATATGAAGAAACTGATAACTAACTTATCATCTCCCTCATCATTCTTGCAAGCCGTGAAGAGCTTCAAAGTTCAACCACATAGATAGAAACTAATCGTAAATCTGTGGAAGGAAGAAAATAAAATAGATTGTTAGAGTGTGTCGATAAGAAAAAGAAGAAAAAACACATAAAGTCAAACAAAAATCAACGATGAATAGTGATATTGACAATTAAAAAGTACAACAAACAAATTATTTGTAACAACCCTGAAAATGGATAAGATAAGAAATGCTTAGTGTGTCAAGAATGCCTATGATTAGACCAGGGTTCACACGGATTGATACGCGTAGAACCAGACCTCGGAACCCTTGCTACAACCAAGCCAACTAACTTGGGGAGTTAATTGAGCTTGGAAAGGTTGGGACCAACCAAGTAAGGCTCTCGAAAGCAAAGATTTAATCGAAGGAGTTTTTACCGGACTTAAAAAAAAGGAATTTTAAGTTTTGAGGGTCTAGGGGTAAAATGGTCTTTTACCAGGATAAGGGTAGTATCGTAATTACCCTAAATATATATATAATTAATTATTTAATAAGATGGAGGGGCAATTTTGGGAGAGAGAGCCGAATTTGAGCTCTAGGAGTGGAGTCTTGCTCCACCCGGGTTCGAACCTAGGTGGAAGCAATGATTTAACTTGTTTTTATTTAAATGGATAAATTAATTTAATTAATTAATAAATATTAGCTGATTTAAGAAAAAGAAAAATCAGATTTTTTATTTAAAGGTTTAACAAAGAGTCCTAGTTTGACTAATTCCCAAACTAAAACTCCTAATTTTAAGCCACTCTCTCTCACTCTCTCTCTCTCTCTCACGTTTAACCATTCATTATTACGTTTTCTCTCTGCCTAAACAAGTTCAAAAACAGAAAATATATTGAAGTTCTTCACACTTGAAGAACTCACACCAAAAATCTAAGAAAACAACGTAAATCCATCACTTTAAGCAAAGGGGAGGAGTCTTCCGTCAATTGGTGTTGAAGTGTTGAACTTGGACTGATTTTGGAGAGGATTTTGGGCAGCAATTTCGTGGTTGAACAAGAAAAATAAAGGTATGGGTTTTCTTCTCTCTTGGTCCCTTTCCCAAGAGACCCCTTAAGATTCAGTAAATTCTAATCCGAAAACTAGGATTGTTCCCGTTGCATGTCCCTGTCACTAGCTCCCAATGAATCGTAGGTTGGTGATGTTTGCTGGTAGTTTAAGTATGAAGATTGATGTTCATGATAATGTGTTCATGATTATGTGTTTAAATTGTAAGCATGTTAAGTTATGTCAACCGAAAGTATGTGAAAAATGATATGTTTTTATGGTTGAATTTTATGTGCGAATGTTTGTGTAAATCATGAGGTGTAAAAGTGGTGTAATGTTGCTGGATGTAATGGTAATTCTTGGCTGAATATAATCATAAAAAGATTACACTTAAAGATGCACCAAATGATCCACGAAATGCCTGAAGAATTAACGTATGAATGATGATAAAAAGAAGCTGAAAATAGTGAACAAATTTCCAGCATTTGATAGGTTGGGTTCAGCCAAACAAAGTGGTACAAAATGCAATGAAAAATGAATGTAAAATAAGTGAAATCAGTAAGGGTTGAATCCAAGACATTATTACATGAAAGCTACAAAAAAATCAACAAAAGATTAAGACAAAAATGGATTGGAAGAGACTAAATTTCCAGCCTGCTGGAAATTGTAGTCTCGGTCAATTGTTAAGAAAATGAGCTTCGTTTAAAAAAAAATTAAAATGTGAGGTCATTGGGGATTGAACCCATGACCTCACTAAATGAAAATTTCATAAAAATTTCGTGAGAAAAATGTAAGGAAAAATAAATGTGGAGAGTGGGGATTGAACCCACAACCTCTTGAATGGATGAGAGAGTTAGGAGAAAAATAAAGGAGAAAAATATATGTGGAGAGTGGGATTGAACCCACAACCTCTTGAATGGATGAGAGAGTTAGGAGAAAAATAAAGAAGAAAATAAATGTGGAGAGTGGGGATTGAACCCACAACCTCTTGGGTAGGTGAAAAAGTTAAGAGATAAATTAAAATAAAATTAATGAGCTTGTGGGGGATTGAACCCACAACCTCCTTGACTTAAACGGAAAAGGAGAGGAGAAAAAAGAAAGGAAATATTATGGGGTTGATGGGAATCGAACTAGGGTCTCCCAAATCTGAAAAATGCAATTATCAAGTTTAAAATAAGATTAAGTGTTGTCCAAGGGATTTGAAATAGGGTTCCCTTGCCCAAATTCCGTATTGATACATAAGTCATACGTGAATTCAATGTTCAAGAATAATGCCACCTACTTAGATCGAAATCGAGATCTTGGCATACATACAAGATGCATAAGTCTTGTATCACATAATCTTAGGAAGATATAAATCACTTAGACGATATATGAATGAAGCATCATGGCTTGTATGTATGGACACATAAGTCTAACATACGTTTAAAAATAACTGATCCTAAGATGTATGTAATGAAATTATGAAACACTAGAAGGGTTAAGTATGAGTGTAAATACACTAAATGGCCAAGTGCATTGGCATATGATGAAATGAACAATGAAATGATGAAATGAACAATGAAATGATGAAATGAACAATGATATGATGAAATGAACAAAGAAATGACGAAATGAGAAATGAAATGATGAACCCTAGAAGGGTTAAGTATGAGTGTAAATACACTAAATGGCCAAGTGCATTGGCATATGATGAGATGAACAATGAAATGATGAAATGAACAATGAATTAATGAAACCCTAAAAGGGTTAAGTAAGGGTGTGAAACACACCAAATGGCCAAGTGCATTGGCATATGATGAAATGAACATTCACGTAATAAGAGGTGAATAACTATGAAAAGCAAAGGTGCTAATGATGATGAATATGGTGACAACATGATATGAGGCTAATGTAAATGATGAGAGCAATCTCAAATGAGCCTAAGTAAATGTTACCAATACGTACTCACCTATGAGAGTGTAAGATAATGAAGAGACCAGTCTCTATGAACACTCTAATGAGAGTATTGAGCTTAACACACTCAATACGAATGATGAGATGAGAAATCATCTAATGAGCTATGATGTCCTCATACTAGAAGCCAGCTTCCATGACGTATGAGATGAATGTATTGGAACTTTATATTGAGCACCGATAGACTAGCTTTGAGCGGTGATGCCTTCTTTTGGGAAGGGCGAAGGTTCACGTAACTCTCATGAGATGAGACTGTCCGGCTTTCCGAGTATGGGTCTCCTTATATCTCCTAGTCTTCGAACCTATACTGCCAATATAGGGATCTGGCGGGGTTAAATTCCCATGTACGCTAGCATGTTTTTGGGTCACTTTGGCCGGTGATTCCACCTCTTTTCGGTGTGGGGGAGACACTGGATTTCATGATGCTCACATGATCTATGTCGGTTAAAGTTAAAGTTCCAATGAATGAATGAGGCCAGCCTCAAATGATGCACATAATGAAATGAATGATACCAAAGGTGTTAGGATAGGATAATCAAAGGTGAGTTAGATTCAAGTAATGACATTAGGTCATTCTTGGTCATTGCACAACGAACCTAATGAAAGTCTTAAACTACATCCTAGGTATAGCTGGTGTTACACTGGCCTATGAATGAAATGAAATGGAGTACGTATGAATGAACGAAGCAGACTCTGTGTTTGCTAATGAAGACTCCCTAGTTGAGGTCCCATCTGTTGAGCCCTCATTTCTGGGATGTCTTAATGTTAAGTCCATGATTCCGAGGTCTCATGGCATATGAATGAATGATATTAAAGGAGTTATGTGCTACATACAAAGTGTGTTGTAAGCTATATGATATGTGCTGTTTGCAAATGTGAAAAATATGATGATGTATGTTATTCTCATGGCATAACTTTCCTATTCCAAATATGGAAAGCTCATTGACTTTCCTAATCCAAATTTGGAAACTTTCCTAATCTCAATTTGGCAAGTCCACTGACTTGACTTCCAAAAATCATGTTGTTAGGAAAGAGCTATTCTTTCTCATGCATGTCCTTGGTGTGTGCTTGCATATACCCATACTTAGTACAAGTGTGTACTAACCCTATACAAACTCTACTATTTTAGGTGCAGGCACAGGTGGACGATAGAGCTACAGGATCATCGTTGCAGTTATCCGGACGTCCAGCATTCATCCGGTTTTTGTAGGTCCTCATGATTTCGAGGATGCTACTGTTTTCTATTCTAGCTTAGTTTTAGAGTTGAGCTAGTGGAGCATGTTCCACTAGTGTTTCTTTCCTATTTTTATTCAGACTACGTATTGGTGCCATTTTGGCAATTATACACTTAATAAGAATTGAACTATTTCTTTCAGTTGCTTATCTCTTAATGTTAGATGGTTGATGGTGAACAATTACGTATTAATGAGAATATTTTTATAAGTATGTTAAGAAACCAAAAAGTTTCAAATTTTCCGCTAAAATTAACCTAGACGAAGTAAGAATGACGTAAGTAGGCTTGTCTGCGACCTCTGAGAGGTCAACGACGCCGGTCTCGTCTGGGGTCTAGATTTCGGTCGTGACAAAGTTGGTATCAGAGCACTAGGTTTAATTCCGAGGATAATAAAATCACATCAACCACATTGAGTAGTTTCTAAGTCATGGTAGTGAAGTGCACCACTATCCTGAATTAGAGACTGCATGATGCGTAGGAAAGTTTCCCTTCTTCTGATCTTATCGTGCTTTTCCTAATGTCTGATTTTCTTGGTGTTATGAGCGTGTCTAACATCAACTCTTGAAGTTTCCGAAAGATGAATACAAGGAGAAAAGCTGGCGGAGATATTGGAGGAGCAGCTGCTGGGTAATCTAAGTTTTCCCCCAGGATCCAGCTGCTGGAATAGAGATGCCTGTTAACCCAGTTGGGTTGACAGATGATGAATTAAGAACAACGTTGGTATAAATGGCCCAAGCTAGCACTTTACAAGCTCAGGCTGTTGGGTTTGATTGATGTGAAGAAGTCTGAGTTGACATCCTACCAGCTAAAGGATGTAGCTCAATCCTGGTATAAGGTGTGACAGGATAGCAAGGCCTTAGGAGAGGTCCTATTACTTGGAATCTTTTCAAGATGGCTACTCTAGAGCAGTTCTTTCCCAGATAAATGAAGGAGACTAAGGTTGAGGAATTCATCAACCTTAAGCAGGGCTCGATATCAGTCAGGGATTACTCCCTGAAGTTCGTAAGACTTTACAGTCCGAACGGGAGGAAATGTAAGAGCTGATAGAGTATACAAGGAGATTGCCACAGTGAAGGTATTGTGGGAATCAACTTTTGAGGGTGCTACGTGGGAGGCCGAGGCCGACATGAGATCCCGCTACCCTCATCTATTCAGACCTTGAGGTTAGACTTCCTACTCTTAAGTCTAAGTTTCCTTATCTCACCATTCTTTGTTCCTATTGCTTGATTGTGTATAGTAACTATGTTATGATCTTACTGGCATTACGCTAGATAGTTAGTAGTGTCATTCGATGACGAATGTTCCTAAGGGGGGGATAATGTAACAACCCTGAAAATGGATAAGATAAGAAAATGCTTAGTGTGTCAAGAATGCCTATGATTAGACCAGGGTTCACACGGATTGATACGCGTAGAACCAGACCTCGGAACCCTTGCTACAACCAAGCCAACTAACTTGGAGTTAATTGAGCTTGGAAAGGTTGGGACCAACCAAGTAAGGCTCTCGAAAGCAAAGATTTAATCGAAGGAGTTTTTACCGGACTTAAAAAAGGAATTTTAAGTTTTGAGGGTCTAGGGTAAAATGGTCTTTTACCAGGATAAGGGTAGTATCGTAATTACCCTAAATATATATATAATTAATTATTTAATAAGATGGAGGGGCAATTTTGGGAGAGAGAGCCGAATTTGAGCTCTAGGAGTGGAGTCTTGCTCCACCCGGGTTCGAACCTAGGTGGAAGCAATGATTTAACTTGTTTTTATTTAAATGGATAAATTAATTTAAT